>KV014329.1:187443-209284 GCA_001598015.1 Dorcoceras hygrometricum | reverse complement strand
CATATTTTCATAATTTAAAATCACATTTTTACTAATTTTTAATTGTATCAAATTGGGTTTTAAAACAATTTTAGGCCCAAAAACTTAAAATTTCAAAATCGATCAAAACCAGGCCCGACATCGCATACCGGCCCGAAAACTTCACGGGCTGCCCGGGACAGGCCCGAACCAAACCCTAGAAAGAATCAGACCAGCCGTCAAGACATCGCCGGAAACTCGCTGGAGCATCGCCGGTCAACGACGGCGGCGCCGCCCCCACAAAAAAGCGGCGGCAGCGTACGCACCATCGTGCGCAACGCTGCGCACACAACATCGACCAGGCGGCGCATCCAGGAGGCGGCAGCGGGCGGCCAGCAGCGCATCATATGCACGGCCGCGCGAGACGAAGCGCGAGAAGCGGCGCTCATCATCGGCCATCGCTCGCAGCAGGCGGGCGGAGTGGAGCGGCGCAAAGGCGCGCAACAAGGACGCGCGAGGCGGCACAAAGCAGCGCGCTTCCAGCGGAGGTGTTGCGCAGCGGTTCGCGCATGTCGACTCTCCAGGCCGCGCAGCGTGCGCGTTCATGGCGCGAGCATCGTGCTGCCGCGCGCGCACAATCGCGCGCGGTGGAAGGCTCGCCGCGGGCGGCGGCGTCCGATGGCCTCGATTCATTAAATTTTTGATTCTCTCAATTCTGAAATTCAACAAGTTAGATACAATTATGGCAAATCATATTGATCAGATCCGGAAAACCTGGCTCTGATACCACTGTTGGGGATCCGGATCCGCCCCCCGGCCAGGCAGCGGAAGAACAAAAGAATGAAAACCGAGAGGCGATCAATACGAAGAATAAATAACATACTACGACATTCATAGGATGTTTAAGCATGTTACCTCGCTGGCACTTGTGCCTGGCTCCAACCGTGATTACAATAATCCGGCTCTTCTCGGTAGATTGCGGTAGTTTACGCCAATCCGGTCCACGACCAGATCCGAGACTCCTTCGTCAGGCTGCACTAGAAGCGCTGACGAGATCGGCAGGAACTAATACTCCTCGAAAAACTAGGCCGGAACAATTTCCGGCGAAGTGGCGGCGGCGGCGGGCGGCGCACGGCGGCGGCGTGAGTAGTGAGGAGGGTGGCGGCGTGTGGAGCAATTAGGTTTAGGGTTATGAGAGCTTAGTATGTTAATGAAGACTCTTAATGTATTAAATACATAAGTGTAGGAATTGGACCGGCCCAACGGGCCCGGGTCCAACAATGAACATTAAGTTCATCTCCACCACCGAGACTTCATCGTAACTCCGATCGCCGATCCGATCGGACCGATCGATTCAGTTTCCGAAATTGAATCATATAATCTGAAAACCATTTTTCAGAACCCCAGTGCAAAATGACCGTTTTGCCCCTCAACAGCGTCAAATCCCGGTTTGACCCTGTTGACTTTTAGGAAGTCGCACTTCCCGCTACTTCTCATTACCTGCCCTCAATGAAAACTAGTGAGCCTAGGAGCTCAGCAGGTAAAATCTGGAATATCGAAAACATATAACACATGCAAACGAATTCTATTACTTTACTGGAATCTGAATCTGAATAGCTTAGGAATAAATAAGATAAATAACATGAACTGTGAAATCTGTATGGAATGAAAGAATAAACATATACGTTCTGAAATGATTTTATTTAAGCTTGGTGATTAAAATCACACTGAGCTCTATTCTTTCTTTTCTGGTAATTATGGCTAAACACATGTATATACGGTCTGTCGTTTGATCAAATTCTGTATCTGAGTCAGAGATCTGGGTACAAAACCCATCTATCGCATATAAAGGGTATACAATCCGTCGATCATATCTTAGTCCCTTCCGTAGTTGAAAGTGGCACACTGGTTCATCAGCCAGCGTCATCACCCTCTCTTGTGCCCGTCTGTTGCTTAAGCCATAATCTATAAAACTTTTCTGTAAAACATTTTCATAAACATTCTGTAAACATTTCTGTCTGCTCTTTCTTTCTTTCGTAAATCTGTTTTTCTTTTCATTCTGGTATGGTTTACTGGTTTTGTACTTCTGATGATATTCTGAAACACTTTGAGGATTCTCTATAATACTTGCTCGGGCGGCCTTATCCTCATTTTGACGGCCCAATCGACTAGGAACATGTTCAGAACACACAGCGACTATTAGATGTGTTTCATGATAGCCGTCATACCCACTATCACATCTAACATACGCTTTAGTGTATTCTAGGTCTTTACTCAACACAATTGTAAATCATTGCACACATAATGAAAGTAAAGAATGCCATATAAGAAAATGCGAATATCATATATAAAGATTGTTTGTACAAGAGTCTATAAAACCCACACGCCACAAGTTGGCTAGTTGGGCATCTACTCTAACATCTCACTCCCACCTATTCCTACCATCGAACGATAGATGAGGGATAATATGAGGACCGCACAAAGTCATCAAAAGAGTTATACAGATAAGAGGAGGAGAGAACTTGAGTTCGCAGTAGGGGATCATGTGTTTGTCAGGGTAGCACCTATGAGAGGCGTTATGAGGTTCGGAAAGAAGGGTAAGCTGAGCCCTTGGTCTATTCTTCCATTAGATCTTAGACAGAGTTGGAACTATCATATCGGGTGGCACTACCACCTGACCTCTCAGGAATGCATAATTTGTTTCGTGTGTCTATGCTCACGAAGTATATGTCAAACACTTCACATGTGCTAAGTCTTGATACATCTCAACTTACACCAAACCTGTCGTATGAGGAGAGGCCCAACCGGATTCTAGGTAGACAGGAGAGGAAGTTACAGAATAAAGTGATTAAGATGGTCAAAGTAAAGTTGTTGAATCACTCGGAGGAGGAAGCTACTTGGGAGACTGAGATCGACATGAGGTGTAATGCCCAGGAAATCCATAGATCTAAATTTTTGAATGGCTTAATTCCTTTTTCAGTATCCTTCTTCAGCTTCAATTCAGCGATTTAGTTTTCGCCTAACCTGACTTTTCAGATTAGACAGGAACCCCGTTCGCAGGAGTTAGCCGGTTCGAACCCTATGAAGCATGGTCCAAGGTATTTTAAATCAGTCGGTGCAAATATTTTTAAAGAAAAAATGAGCTCATGCTTTTAATTTGCCTATAAATACACGTGCCAAGTACCTACACCCTCATTATCAAACTTCTTCCAACAATTTCCATTTTTAAAGGGGTGGGTACCATGGAAAAAAGCTCTCTGCCGACCAGAGTTTCGAAACTCTTTTAAAGTGATTTTGATTGTGTTTGTAAGTGATTCAACATTGGAATATTTCAGTAGTTGAGTCAAGTAAACTCAATTTCTTGCTGCACTTTTGAAAGCATATATTGTTCGTGCGTGCATGTTTGTTTGAGGTTTTAAGGGTTGAGAAATATTCTTTAAGTTTTTCTAACACCGAGTTGAGAAAGTATTGGTTTGCCGAGATTTTGGTTCAGAAAAATTGTTCATAATTTTGTTATGATGTTCGTTCTAGTTTCTTCCTGAGTTTTCTGGGATGTTTCTGCAATTAGCTTACATATTTTTGTTTCTGAAATGTTTCCTTAGAGATTATCGATTGTTTCAGACTAAGGAAATCGACTAAGCTGTTAGATATTATTGAGCTAAGTTCATGACCTGCTCATTTTTTTCCCGAGCTGATATTAAGACGCGATCTGGTTTTTACTAAGGTCTGGGTAGACTTTTTTTACCATTGTAATCCAGTCTGCTCGCGATCTGATTTCATTTTTCAGTCTAAGTTGACTTTATTTGACCAAACAGCCTAGAGCTGATTTTCCATTCTGAACCAGTACGCTCACGTTCTATTTTACTCCGAGCTGTTCCAGCTTAAGTCAAGTCTAGACTGATACAGTAATTTCAAGTTTAAATCTTCATTCATTTAGCTTCGATTCGAAGGTATAATTCTAATCTGTTCGAAGTTACCCAAATTCAAGAGATAGTTCATCATTTAGATCTCTGTTGTTTGTTATTCGTTTCTATAGCCGAGATGATTCAAGTTTTGAACTCCCATGAACTCCCAGTAGCTTTCGAACATCAAAATAGTTTTAAAATGGCAAACTATTTGAAAGCGATCTGTTTCAGATCGAAGAAAATTAGTTTAGAGAAAATTCACAGAGAGTTTAAATAAAGTTTTACAAAAAGATTTAAAGGAAGTAAAGTGATTTATGGCAAAGATAATAGACGGTCGGCATAGGAAGGGTGCCCCTTCAGGCTTTATGGTTGACGAACTATATACCCCTTCACAGCATAGTTGGGATTTATTTTCCCCAATTCCTGATTTCAGATAATAGTTTGATCAAACGACCTTGACCTACGTATAGCTTCTGAGCCATAACTCAAAAGAACAAAGAACAGGGTTGTTTAGGGACACATAAAATGAGAAAATTTTATGTTAAAGTTACTTATTTTAATACCAGTAAAGGTTTAAAATGTTTTAAGCATGTACAGTTTATGCTTTAGCAGTATTCAATTTACCAGTTTATAGTATTCAGTTGTTCATCATTCGAACTCTATCCGTTGAAGAGCTTTCAGGTTACAGTAAAAGATATTGTGATGCTTGTATTGTTTGCCTTCGTTATATCCAGATTTGCTTGCCGAGCCTCTAGGCTTACTAGTTTTCCAAAGTGCAGGTGATCAGGTTTAGAGGTTGCTGGTTGGTGCGAGCTGGATTAGATCGGGGGTGTTTATCGTGGACATTCGCTTCCATATTGATTAAGTTTCTTTTGTTGTATAGAAGATTAGATACATTTTTTGAGCATTTTAGATTATTTCATCATTTATTAAATGTAATCTAGAGATACAGCTTTTCGCAAATAATTGAAATCAGTTCGTAAATATTTGTTTGTTTGAATTCCGCACAGTTATAAATTCTGAGCAGTTTTCTGGAATTTCATTAATTTTGCATTTGAGTCCAGAAGTATTTGGTTGATTGTTTTTGGACCAAGTACAAATTTTGAGTCTCATTTAGTTCGAACCCCCAAACTACTTATAATTGCTATTGAAAAATGTGGTCGTTACATGAGGAATCACTATCCATATTTGTTCGGTAAGTTCTAATTTCGATGATAAATTTAATTTAAGGGGAAGGAACTGTAGTGTCCGAAATTCGATCACATAAACCACATGCATGATTTATGTGTTTAAAATTATTTAAATAAAGTTGAGATTATTAAATATTAACTACGATTTAATTGTGAGATTTAAATGTATTGCTTGAGGTTGTGATTCTTTTGGTGAATATTCGTTACCTAGTCACGGAAAGGAAATCGGGAACGATTAAGGTAAATTGATGAAAATAAATTTCTAAAGGTATTAGAAAGCATTTTTTTAAATGATAGTGATATGATCAATGGAATCGAAAATAGAGTTAAAATAAGCCCAGGAGTTCAGAAGGGGGGTGGTTGAATGAACTCCTTCGATTTTAAATTTTCGAAACCTTTAAAACTGATTTTACAAGCATGTGCTTAACTCAGATCTGAGTGACAAGATCTGAGGCTCTCGGTCCAATATGATTTCTCGGTTAACAAATAATGTGCGGAGAGAAACCGATTAAATAGTTAACAATTGATAATAACATGCGATGCAAGTAAATAAAGAGATAGGGTCGAGAATTTGTTTCTGGAAGTTCGGATATAAAATCCTACGTCTTCCCTTCTTCCTTTTCAGGAAGGTTCCACTAGAAGGTTTGATGAGTACAGCTTCTGTAAACACCCGATCACTCAAGCCTCGCTACAAGTAAACTCCTAGAAACTTCTATCACGCAGATTACACTGCTGAATACAACAAATGATTTTTTGAACTGCTTCAAGAAGCACGTTAGTTACAAACTCTGAACTGATTTTACAAGGAATACGATACAAACAGAGTACTGTAAATCTTCTGGTTTCATTTAAAATGAAACTTGTTTACAAATGTAAGCCAGAAGAATTCTCGAAGGTATTTATGATAAGAACTGAAGAACTGTTCTTCGAGATGATGAACGCTCAGATAAAATATTTTTGAATCGTTGAGAGAATATACAACGCTTGTAATTTTTTAGATAGTCACCAGAACGCTTAAAATCAACCGAGAGATTCAAAACCAACAGAGAGCTTCTTCGTTTGAAATCTTCAGCTATAAATACTCTTCCATCTTCAACGGTCATTAATTAAGCCAGTAGACACAAACCTTGTTGCATATCTTCATCGTATCAATGCATTAAATGCTCAATTAATGCTATGCAAATGTTTGTCTGTTGTTGTCAGAGCTTTTTTGACTTTAATACCCAAAGTAGTTAAACATCGTATAAACCAACTCTGCGTCCTGCAAAGTATACTCCAAATAGCTCTGAACTTGTGTCTCTTTCATCCACTTTGTCTAACAGGCTTTATATGATAAAATCTCGATCGTTGAATCATTTGGAATAAATAGCTGTCACATCTGAATCTAAAATATGGAATCTGTTTCGACTTTGAGCTCAAATCTGATTCAGACTGTTTCAAATAGGTAGACTCACAAACTTACATCTCTTCCCTCTTTACTTCTCTTTAACGGTAACTAGCTGTATCACAGTCCGATATGAAATCTTTCTCCTTTACAAATCTTCCTCCTTTTTCCTTTTTATAATTGAATCTTCCCCCTTTTTGTTTAATTACATCTTCTGATCTAAAACCTCTTTCTGTCATGTACCATAGAAACCTCTTATCTGAAATCTTATATCTCTATTCCATTGATATACTCTCTTTACTGTTCTCTGTCAAATCTGAAATCCCTTTACGCTTAACATTAGCTCTCATCGCTGTTCATATCTGAATCTGCATAGAACAAACAAATCGATTACTGAATCTGTTCTGTATCTTAGAAACTTCTGATCTAAAATCTGTTCTGTTATAGAAGCCTCTGAACTGGACTGATCTGATCTGTTCTGAAAACCTCTGATCTGATCTATTCAGAACTGAACTGATCTCTTCTGATCTAATCTGTTCTGAAAGCTTCTGAACTGTTCAAAACGCTCTGATCTGATCTGAATACACCTAGTCCAAATCTGAACGGATCTGAGTCCCCGATCCTAATCTGATAGAACTCGATTACTTCAAATCTGATAGCTTAATGTTCAGTTATTTATCTTGTTTATGTTATCACCAAAATTATAAATTTTATCTTAACAATTTCTCCCTTTTTGGTGATGACAAAACTTAGCAGCATATGACTTACAAGAGAAAAAAATAAATTGTTCCAAGTCTTCTTTATATATATATTCGAAACTGGCTAAGTACAAGAGATTTGTACAAAGAACTGAAAAACGAAAATATTTTCAACTCTGTTCATCCAACCAACGATTCCAGCCAGAACTCCTGCTACCACTCCATGATCAGTACGATCCACTACCTCCTTTCCTTGAAGGTTACACTGCTACTACCTCTACCTCTACCTCCATCTCCAGGTCTGCTTCTATCTTCAGGAGGCTGCGGACCTCGACTGCTGCTATCTTCCCCCTTTTTGTCATCATGGCCCATATTTATGTAGGCAATGATTTCTGACATTTGAGCACTAAGGGTAGCGAATTTTTCCTGTGTCTCCATATGGAATTCAAGCAAATCATGTGCAAGAGCAGCCTTCTGATCATGTACCTCCTTACGGATATCATCCAGATTTAGAGTCAGAGCAGCCTTCTGAGTCTTTATTTCCTTTTGAACGTCAAAAATTTGATTTCGAAAGACTCTCTCCTGATGAGTAGAAGCAAAGGAAAACGCTCTCTCAAGGTCTGTGATCTTCCCAGAAAGTGCGGCCTTGAGGTTATCTAAGTGGAACCGAGTATGCACTTGCTCAAGTGAAATCTGATCAACAGTAGCTCAAAGCTGCGAAAACGACTCTGTATAATTTGTGGAAGGAAGGAAAATTTGAGGAATATCAGCAGTTGTGGCTTCATCCAGAGGAATGTCATCGGTAGGTGGTGTCTGAGGAATATCATCAGCTGTAAAATGTATAGGAGAAACAGTAGAAGAACTATGACTGGAAGAAATCAGATCGACATCTAAACCTCGTCGAAAAACACCAAGAAATCCCGTCGTCACTGTTTCTAAATCCAAAACCGATCCTATAGAAACTATATCTATTGAGTTAAGCTTGCAAGGGTGAGAACAGTACTGGGATGGTGACCTCCTAGGAAGTTCTCGTACGTCAAGCTGCTGATGTTGCGCCGCTTGATCTGGTTGGTCATGTGGGCTATAAAAGTGTGATGCCAGATCTTAACTGGTAATAATATCTCTGTTGGGATAGGGTCGGCGGTAGGGAAGGATAAGACTGATCTATAAGGGAATTGAGACAGCACCAGCATTAGACACGCACCTCCCCTGACTCATGGGCCTAATAGTCCAACCCTAACGCACATAATAGGTGCACTCTGCGCTGTCACATCATAAGGAAATAAAGTTACACCTTGGCTAACAGTTATAGCTTTTGGCCTAGTGGTAAGCGCTTGATTCTAACAATATCTGTACACAAGTTATAGCTACCTACTGGCTGCAGATGTCCAAAAAGATAAAACTGTACAATATCTACACAGACTTCAGCCCAGCGCCTTCGAATAATCCCAGAGTAAGGCGGTCGAGAATCCAGATCTTGGACTGGCTCAATGAAAAAGCACATGGGGACAAATGCATCCACAGCTGGCCTCTATGGCAGCTGCTTCCTCTGGTGAAAAAGAGATAACCTGCATCCGCTTCTCCACCAATCTGTACCGTGTATTATTTTCCAAGACCCGTCAATCAAAATCAACAGCCTTACACAGCAAGTAGATTTGACGCTAGAATAAAATCGCAAAAGAACTGCACCACTCTATACATCATTTCCTCCAAACAGCTTTGAAGTCGAAGGCCGTGTCCATTCTATCTGTGGTGCCTCAGTTGCTCCAGCAAGTCTCCTAGTGAAATGCTATGAGCTTCCAAAAGTATATCCAAAAAATCTAGATCAATAGAAGACGTGGGCGTTCCTGATTCAAAATTGTGGTGCTTAGCTTCCAAAAATTTGCGGAGTAGCATCTCCCTGTACTTTGCAATTATATACACTCGCCTCTGAACGGCTGTCTGTAATGAATCTGTTTCTGCCCATGCCAACACCTGTTCCTCTTTAGCAGCCAGATCTGAAACGGATGTCAACGCTTTCAAACTACGTAAACTGAAAGAATGAAAGAATGAAGTAATCTCTTGTATAACAGCCTCCCCAAGCTGTATAAGAAACTCAATATCAGCAGAAATCAACGAAAACATCTATCGGGCCGGATGCCCTTTAACCACTTCCTCTACAAGGGGCTCCTTCCCCTTGGCGTCAATAGAAATCTTTGGAAGGCTGGCCTTGTACCAGTTGACTTCCTTAAACGTGATTCCACTACCAAATCTGATCTTCGTTGGCTCTTCTGCTGAAACAGATGGCAACATCATATCCTCCGGAATCTGCTGCAAAATGTCATCTATGGAAATAGACTCCTCATCAGACAATATGTCTCGGTAAGTTCCAGAACCTTGCTCAAGGGCTCTGTGTCTTCAGAGTCATTAATTTTCTCAACTTGTTTCCCTTAACAGTAGTCTCTTCTCTGTTGCCTTCTCCTTCTCCTTCTCCGTCTCAACCAGAGGTCCTTCTTCATTGGATAACACCTTGAAACTTATGACTTCATCATAATTAATGATAGATGAAACATCTATCCTGCTCTCCGTCTCAACAGGCTCCATTCCTGTAGTCTCCATCACCACTATTTCAATGGTTTCCGTCTCCTCCATCTCTACCTCAGCTGTCTCCTTAATAACCTTTGCAACAATCTCCTTGGTGGTCCCAGAAATAGGATCAATATATGTATAGGAGTTCAGAAGGGGGGTTGAATGAACTCCTAGGATTTTAAATTTTCGTTTAAAAGTTTTACTAGCACTGCTAAACTTAAGTCCGAGTTACCAGACTTAAGGATCTCAGTTTACTGCAAATCTCTCGGCTAACAAAAATAGTGCGGAAAGAAGCCGATCGATTTGTGAATAGACAAACAATAAATAACTTGCGGAATAAAAAAGATAAGAGTCAGAAATTTGTTTCTGGAAGTTCAGATATAAATATCCTACGTCTCCCCTTCTTCCTCCTCGGAAGGTATCACTAGAAGATTTGATTTGTACAGGTCTTCTGCACACACCCAGTCACCGAGCCTCGCTCAAGGTGAACTCCTAGTATCTCCACAACAATCCACGTAGACGCAGCTGCTGGTTTACAACACTTAAAAAATATTTTCAAACGGCTTTTTAAGAAGCCCATTTGTTACAGACTCAATCAAATGAATACACGTATTTGAGTACTGTAAGAGTCTCTGGTTTCTTAAAAGTGAAACTCGATTCAACGAATGACCCAGAGACTGAAACTCAAAGGTATAACAATGAATATCAACAGCTTTTTGTTCTTCGAGTGTTTGAGCTTTTGAAAGATAACTTCAATGTGTGAAAAGCTCTGGGAGTATTTTGACAGCGTGACCGCAAGATAATAAGAGTGAAGGATATTTTCTTCATTCCAGCTTCTGCTATTTATAGTCTTCGTTCTCAACGGTCATTTAATTCTCCAAAGGAAATAAATCCCGTTTGAATTTCTATCAAATTTGTACACCATAATTCCTGCTCCACTAAGAGGCAAGTCGCACTATGTCAGAGCAAATTTGGCGTTGTTTCATATTTGTGCAAACGCCGTAAACCGCTCTCTGAGATAGTGTACTATTTACCAAGAATAGTACTGATATTGTTCCCTCAATTAATGGCATATGTACGATTCAATCTTCGCCCTTGTTTCTTCTGATAAGAACGTTTGAATCGATTCATAGTTTGCACAACAGCTGATGGCTTGAACAATTTGAAAGAATACATCGGCTGATTACTTCATCGCCTGATAATATGCATCAGCTGATCGCTTGAAATATTTCACTTTAAAAAGTATCGACTGGTCCAAGATCACTGTAGCTATCTGCTGGTTTCCCTTAGGAGATGTACCTACTGGTTATCACCATCGCAAAAACTATCGACTGAATCTTAGCGCGAAGGCAAAACTCTGTCGTATCCATTTATCCAAACGACATCGTTTAACTACCGCTAACATTAAGTTCCATCGGCTGGTTAAACAATCCACTATAGCTCTCGACTGGAAATTACACTGAACTGTCGACTGATAATATAAGCCATCGACTGATTTTTAGCGCTAGTTCAAACGCGGTCATTTTAACTTATTCGAACGACCTCGTTTTGCTATCGCTAATGTCAAGTACCATCGACTGGTTAATAGAACTACTGTAGCTATCTGCCGATTCTTCTGAAAAGGTGTATCTGCTGAAGTACCAGCGGGTGAATATACGCAAACACCAGCGGCTGAATTTTACCGTTAGTCCAAGACGCCGTCGTTCATCTTAAACAAACGCTGTCGTTTTTTAATCCTTAACGAAACACGCTATCTCTAAAATGCTTGCGCCTGATGATTACCCTGGAAGAATTCACCTGCTGATTTCTAACCATCTGCTGATTTCCTCTGAATAAACATCCTGCTGAAATCAACTATCGACTGATAATATCACCTACTGGTCCACTGTAGCTTACGACTGATAGTTCCAACTACTGAATTAATAACCATCGGCTGAAAATACCATCTGCTGAAAATCAACCCGTCAAATGAAAATGTTCACCTGCTAATTGCAACGGCTGACTTTCCAGTAGCAACTGGTCTTATTTTGTTATCACCAAAACTAATAAATTTTATCCTAACACTCCTCAACATCAGATTCTTGCAACACCAATTTTCTTTTTGGTGCTCGTCGTCGAGCACTAGGGCTCGTAGCCGGTACAATAGAAATGGGTTCAACATCTTGTATCACTTGGAAAATCGCCAGATTATTTTCTGTGGGAGCATCTCTCCCCATAGTTGTCCTTTTCTTCTTTGCCGTAGGCTCAGCAACAGCAGGAGCTGGTCTCCTCTTAACTGGAGCCTTCTTAACCACTTTCTCCACTGGCTCATCCGCCTCCTCTTCAGCAGTTATATTCTTATTTTTGGCAACGTAGGTGCCAACAGTCTTCACTGTAAGAATCTTCAGAGGGGGAAAGGTCTTCGCCTCTCCTAGAGTCAAATCTGGAGCACCCTTCAACAAAACACAGATTTGAGCAGCAAAGCCCTTGGCTTGCTTCGAAGACTTAGTAACCATCTCCTTAAGAATTTTGAACAGAATCTTGCTCCAGTTGATCTTGAGGCCAAAGTGAAATGGTTGACATCAACAGAAATCGCTCATGAGTGACGACGTCAAACGATCCGGCCTTGACAGTAACAGATTTTTCCAAGATATCATTCAACAAACGACACTCAATCTTCAGTTCCTTCTTCTTGCAGGAAGTTTTACCGGCTCTCCAGACGGAGAAAGAAAAATCCGGGCATCATAAACTAGATCTTTAGGGACTTCATCCATCGAAGTCAGCCCTTCAGTCGGTAGTCCAAACGCACCAGCAAACAGTTCTTCGAAAATTCCAACATACTTGCTTTGAACACAACTTATTACTGAATCCCCGTGCACAGTAGCATTGCTAAAGAAACTTTCCAAGTCTTGCTCATAGAGAACAGATGGGCATCCCAGAAACCCACGAATACGAGTAGATTCTAGGGCTTTGAACATTGCGACCATGCCCTCATCAGGAAAGCTCATAACTGAGTCGAAGTTCACTTGAAGAGCGTTGGAAATCAATGAAGCGGCCATATCGATTGATTGAAGAAAATACTACGTCGAGAAAGTGGAGAAAATCTGCAAAAGAAAGAACACTGGAAAAGCACGAAAGTAATTTTTGCGCAAGGTAAGTGTTAGTAAAAATCAAAAAGATGCATATAAGAGAGAACAGAATACGAAACGGTTCACGTTAACAGTGTGGATGTGACGTTTCGCATGATGACAACACACGTGTCAATCATCCGATGGCACGATCATATTTTTGGAATGATTTTGAATTTTCACCACGAGAGTGAAAAAGTAAAAAAAAGCGCCATTTAAAAAAAATACGTCACAGCCGTTGATCGTTTAATGTATCAGCTGGGGTATTGTCAGATCTGATCACATATGAGTATCAACTGTATATACGTGAAATATGATAGATTCAGATCTCACGCATTCAGCTGACTCAGCACTTATTAATTCAGATCTGTTATTCCCCCTAAATCTGAGGTTCTCCCAACGCAATGGTTCACCAAATCTGAGGTGCTCCTCGTTCCCCCTGAACAGAAGACCCAGATCTGAAGTAAACAAAAGCTGTTCAACCTGCAAAATTCTCGCACAATCATAGATTAAGGCAGTTCTAAGAGACCAAGAATATTTCAAAAATACGAAAACTTAGCGTCTGGTAGAGGCTTTGTGAATATATCAGCAACTTGCTGGTCTGTCGACACATACTCCAGCCGGATGTCCTTCTTGAGCACGTGATCTCTTATGAAGTGATGCCGAATATCTATGTGCTTTGTTCTTGAATGCAGCACAGGATTCTGAGTAATTGCGATGGCACTGGTATTGTCACAGAAAATAGGAGCTTCAGAAGCATCAATGTCGTACCTTGAGCTGGTGTTGAATCCATAAGATCTGAGCATAGCAGCTTCCAGCCGCTAAATACTCTGCTTCAGCTGTGGACGTAGCAATGGATGTTTGCTTCTTACTGAACCAGGAAATCATACGATATCCCAATAATTGACATGTACCACTTGTGCTTCGCCTATCAACTCTGCAACCTGCGTAATCTGCATCACTATAACCAAGTAGTTGAAACTGGAGTCTTTGGGATACCAAAGACCCACATTGGAAGTTCCTTTAAAATATTTTAAAATCATTTTTACTGCAATGTAATGTGATTGTTTGGACTCTGCTTGAAATCTAGCACACATACAGACAGCAAACATGATGTCTTGTCTGCTAGCAGTCAAGTAAAGCAATGAGCCAATAATACCTCGATACCTCTATTGCAGTTCCAGATTCTTCTTTGTCCAATTTGATTGAAGCACTCATCGGGGTTGCTGCTGCTGAACAATTGTCCATTCCAAACTTCTTTAGCAGTTCTTTCGTGTATTTAGCTTGATTGATGAAGATCCCATTCTCAAGTTGTCTGACTTGTAATCCCAGAAAGAACGTCAGCTCTCCCATCATGCTCATCTCGAACTTATCCTGCATTAACTTAGAAAACTTTTGGCACAATTTGGGATTAGATGACCCAAAGATAATATCATCAACATATATTTGTACCAACAGGACATGATCATTCTTCACAAATTTAAATAAGGTCTTAACAACGGTGCATATTGTGAAATCATGCTCGATAAGAAATTTTGATAGTGTGTCATACCAAGCTCTGGGTGCTTGCTTCAACCCGTATAGATCTTTATCCAGTTTGTAAACGTGATCTGGATATGTATGATTTACAAAGCCAGGAGGTTGTGCAACATACACTTCCTCGATCAAAATGCCATTAAGAAAGGCACTATTTACATCCATTTGAAAGACTTTGAAGTCTTTGTATGCAGCATATGCAAGAAACATGCGGATGGATTCTAATCTAGCTACAGGCACAAAGGTTTCAACAAAATCTATTCCTTCTAGTTGTCTAAACCTTGAGCCACTAATCTAGCCTTGTTTCTTATAACAACACCATCCCCATTCAGCTTGTTCCTAAAGACCCATTTAGTTCCTATCACTGAATGATTAGTAGGTCGAGGAACTAATTGCCATACATTGTTTCTCTTAAATTGGCTAAGTTCATCTTGCATAGCATCTATCCAGCTCGGGTCTGCTAAGACTTCTTCTATCAGCTTTGGTTCTATATGTGAATTGAATGCTGAATTGAAGTACTCATGCATAAGCTGGCCTCATGTGCGAACAGTAGAATGTATATTACCTATGATCTGCTCGGGTGGATGATTTCTATTCCACCAAAGGTCAGATCCGATTGGATTTTCTCCTTGTTCTGCTTGGATGTCTGGTTGTTTGTTCTCATTAGATACCAATTGATGTGAACGATGTTCCAGATTTGAATCAGATACCAATTGATGAGTTGCGTTGATGGCTTGTGTATCTGAATCTAGTCTTGATATCGATTGATGGATTGTAGAATCTTCTTGTTCAACATCTTGTGCAACAGTTGTTCCATCTACTCCAGCAGCTGACACACAAGTTGAGATATGTTCCTGCATTTGGTCAATATTAGTCAAGTCAATGACCTCAATGTTACCTGTCATATCTGCTTGCGCATTATCGTGTGGTGTGTCCAGAGCTGGTTGTATCTCAGCTGAATATCGAATCTGTGGCACGTCATCACTTGATTCATCTAAGCTGGTTGATTCCAGACGTGTGCACAAATCATTTAAGCTTGCAGCTGAGTTGGAATGAAAACTGGTTATCGAATACCACGTGAGCTGATTCTTCAACCGTCAAGCTTCGATTGTTAAACACTCTGTACTCTTTGCTCACGACTGAGTATCCAAGAAACAAACCTGCATAAGATTTAGCATCGAAAGATGTTAGATGCTTTTTTCCATTGTTGTGAATGAAACACATGCATCCAAACACCCTGAAATAAGATATGTCAGATTTCTTGCCACTCCAGATCTCATATGGGGTTACACCATGATTCTTATTAATCATAGCTGTTTTGAGTGTAGCAGGCTGTGTTAACTGCTTCTGCCCAGAATTTTTGTGAAATGCCGGAATTAGCAATCATAGTTTGAGCAGCTTCTTTTAAAGTACGGTTTCTCCACTCAGCCAACCCGTTCTGCTGAGGAGTTCTAGATGCTGAAAGCTCATGTTTAATTCCAATGTCTTCCAGATAAAAAAGGATAATTTTTTATTTAAAAACTTGGTACCTCGACCACTCCTTATCCGGTTGACAGTACAATATTTGTCATTTTGTAAATGTTTTAAAAGTTTAATCAGCTGGTCAGCGGTCTGATCTTTTGATTTTAAAAACAACACCCATGTAAATTTTGTAAAATCATCAACAACAACCAGGGTGTAATTTGTTCCCCCTAAACTTGTTACGAGTATAAGACCAAAAAGATCCATATGTAAAAGCTCTAAGCTTCGGGAAGAACGATTACCGCTTTTCCTTTTGAAGGTGGAATTTGTTTTCCCAGCTGACATGCAGAACAAATCTTGTCTTTAGAAAAATTTATTTTGGGCATACGAGAAACCAATTCAAGCTTACTCAATTTGGCATGTGTTTTGAAATTCAGATGGTTCATTCTCTGGTGCCACAGCCAGCTCTTGGAACAGTCAGCTGCTAGGCAAATCTGTTCAGATTCTAGATGCTCTGACCAGTTGACAATGTAGGTATTCCCCCATCTTTTTCCTACTAACACTGTCATCCCATCTGGATTCTGAACTGTGCATGTGTTCTTTTGAAAGTTAACTGTGTAACCATTGTCACACAGTTGAGTTATGCTAATAAGATTATAACATAAATTCTCAACAACAAGAATATCATTAATTGAAATGTTACCATGGGTAAGCTTACCCTTACCCACAGTGTTACCATGTGAGTTATCGCCAAACACAATTTTAGGTCCTTTGTGTGGCGTCAGATCTGATAGCAGCTTTGGATTGCCAGTCATGTGTCTCGCACATCCGCTATCCAGATACCAAATGATAGAATCTTCTGAAACTTTGTACATGTTATCCTACAATTATGAAAAACAAATTTTGGTACCCATTGGTTCCATATTAGAATACCCCTTTCGGGAACCATACTTGAATTACCTTTACAGTTTTCCCAGTATGGATATCCACTAGGGTTCGTGCAGAATTCTTGTGTGATTGTTGAGTTTTGGCTTTGTACTTTGACCATTCAGATCAAGTTTGGGCTAAACCTTTACCCATACAGATTTGGCCTTTGTTGAACCACGACTTTGCAGGTTCGAAACATACGACTTAGGTCTAGCTTTCGCTTTATCCTTCTCAAGTCTGTTCGTTAGCCAGCTGGGCTTGCTGTTCTCAGGCTTAATGTATCCAATACCAGTTTTGCCTTTATGGTTCAGTTGTCCCGTGATCTGGTCATCATACTTGATCGACTCATATGAATCGTGTATCACACTGGCTTTGACAAAATTCATTTTCTTGAACTTGTCACCATCCAGATCTGACTGAGTACACGTTCCCTCAGAGCTGCTTTGACCAAAGCTGAAACCTAAGCCAGATTTGTCATTCAATGGCTTCTGGGTCTCATGCAGCTTGCCTAAGGAAACAGAAGACTTAGTCCAAGAGCTCATCACTTCACTTAATATCTCATTTTCAGATGAGAGCTCACAGGACTTTGTTCTCAAAAGATCATTCTCGATTTTCAGCTTACTCAACTCAGTTTGTAAACTATCATATTTCCCAAGCTGAGCAGTGCTTGGTTCTACTGAACTATTTTTCAAACAACAGTTCTCGGCTTTAATCTCCTCGAATGTCTGAGACAGCTTTCGATACTCATGGACCATTTCATTAAGTGCATTGATGAGGTCCTCTCGTGTAAATTCACTATTAGAGAAGTCAAATACCTCATCATCAGTTGTCTGGTTGGCCATCAAGCAGTGAAATTCTTCTTGCTCACTCTCACTGGATGAGCTGCTTGATGTTGAATCAGAATCTGAGTCCGACCAGTTTCTGTTACTCTCCTCAGCAACAAGAACCTTTCGGGCATTCTTCTTGTGAGGCCTCTTCTCAGATCTAGTTCTCCTTCTTTCTGTGGATATTTCTTTGAATCGCTCTATGGACCTCTTGTCATCTTTCTTGGGCCTGTTGCAATCTGCTGCAAAATGTCCTGGTCTGCCACAGTTATAAAAATTTAAATCAGTAGTAGTCTTGTCAGATTTATGAGCATTGTTATAATTGAAAGAAGGGTTGTGAGTTCTTCTCATGAATTTCCCAAACTTCTTTACGAAGAGGGACATGGCGTCATTTCTGATCTGCTCTACTGACTTGCTAGGTGAGCACTGTTCTGATGTCGTAGAAGCAAGAGCTTTTGTGGGTTGAGAGGTCGATGGTCCAGCCTCTGATCTGGTCTCCATCTTGAACTCATAGGCTTTTAAATTGTCAAACAGAACGTGAAGTTCAAGCTTGTTCAGATCTCTCTCATGGCCATTGTCTTTACATCCCACTCCCTTGGTAGTGCTCTCATCACCTTGAGAGCCAATTCTCTGTTGGAGTATTCTTTTCCGAGGCTGGTTAGCTCAATCACAACAGCACTGAATCTCTCGTCGAATTCCGCCATGGTCTCTCCTTCTCTCATATTTATGGACTCATATTTCTGTTGGGCAATAATCAGCTTGTTTTCTTTGGTTTCTTCGTTGCCTTCACAGATTTGCGTCAACTTCTCCCAGATTTCTTTTGCAGTAGCGTAGGTCTTGATTTTGCTGAACATATTCTTGTCCAACGTCTTGATAGAATATCCTTCGCTATATTATCCAGATTCGCCTTCTTCTTATCCTCTGGTGTATACTCCATTCTGGTCTTTTCTATCCACTGTGGAGCACCAGCAGTAATCGCCATCGTCGTATTTGTCAGGCCTCGTGCACAAACACAAAGTTTAACCACGCAAACAATAGCGGAAGCATTTAAAATAGTGGCTAAAATTTTCGCTTTTGGCCTGACTGATAAAAACATAATTTAAAATACTACAATACTCCAAATATCCCAGTTAAAATAACACAGTACAACAGTACAGCATGCATCGAGCCCCAATCAACAACACTACATGTTGAGGTGCAATAATTGCCCCTGCTAGGTAGGGCGACCGAAACGTGGCGCTTGTGTTGCTATACGGTTTAAAAGATTGGAGTTGCACCATTACCACCAGCTATAGCTTTTGGTAAAGCGGTAAGCCCTCGGTCCTACAATTGGTATCAGAGCCAAGGTCACGAGTTCGATTCCCATTGATTGCAAGGAGTGCAATTATTGAGAGGGGGATTGTTGAGGTGCAATAATTTTAATCGTTGTTGTATGTGCTTCGACATCGCGAGTTGGAACGTCTTTTAATTTTAAGGTGTATAAATCGTTTTCGCGTTCCCCAATTCCGATTAAACATTCATTCTTGTAAATATTGCAAATCGAATTAGCAAACATACAAGAATATCCATCACTATCAAGCATAGAAACAGAAATAATGTTCTTTATTAATTCGGGAACAAATAAAACGTTTCTTAACAACAACATAAAATCAGAAAACAGAAATAAATAAACATCTCCTATAGCTATAGCAGCAACCCTTGCTCCATTGCCAAGCCTCAAGTGGGTCTCACCCTCTCTCAGACGTCGGCTTCTTGTCATCACCTGCAATCATTGCAGATGTGAGATCCACATCCGGTATCAAGTACCCAAGAAGTCGAATTAAGAGACATTGCAGTGGTGGCAAACATCCTCATGCTTGTTTGGTTTTGAAGCCTTTGCCTTTGGCTTCTTGGCGGACTTTTCCTCCTTCGCAGGAGCAGAATGCTTCTTGCTCTTGCGTCTAGGCCCCTTCTTCGTAGAGGAAGAAGAACCCTGAAGGAGGACGGGTTTGTCCTTCTTTATGGTCCCTTCAAACACTACGAGCATGTTAACCACCTCTTCAAGGGTGGCTTCCAGCTTGTTCATGTTGAAGTTGACCACAAAGGGGTCAAATGCAGCGGGTAGCGAGAGGAGAAGTACATCCACCGACAGCTCGTGTGGAAGTGCGATATCAAGGCCCGACAGCTTTTCAACGAG
This sequence comes from Dorcoceras hygrometricum, assembly GCA_001598015.1. Taxonomy (NCBI): domain Eukaryota; kingdom Viridiplantae; phylum Streptophyta; class Magnoliopsida; order Lamiales; family Gesneriaceae; genus Dorcoceras; species Dorcoceras hygrometricum. The sequence continues at coordinate 189,550 of KV014329.1, read as the reverse complement.
TCCAATCATACGAACCCCATGCTCGCAGAGCTAAGTCCCATCGCGCATGCGGCTCGTCATCAGCTCCTTGACAGTCGTGAACCTCTCATGTCGAGAGTTCTCCCCTTATATCTCTTTGAGATGATGAAGTATGTCAGCAACATATTTCGTCTTCTCAAAAACGCCGTTGCATTTCATTGGACATCGATGCCATCACATAGCACTGAGCTTTAACCTCGTCGTCCCACCATTGTTTAAGCGTTAACAGCTCCTCAGAGCTGATATCGGCAGGGGAAAACTTCGGAGCACTCTTCTCTATCGCATAGAGAAGTTTCTCCGAAGCCAATACAACATTGAGGTTGTGGAGCCAGTCTTGGTAGTTCAGACCGGTGAACCTGTTGCTATCCAGTATAGCAGCGAGCGGGTTTTTAATCGGAACCATTTTATAAGCAGTAATACTGAGAGGAAAACGGACATACATCACTAACTATATAATAATAATCGCTGAGACATAAAACATGGTCGTTAAGTTTTATGAATTACCCTCCCACTATTTTAACGATTTCACCACCCTCTAATGAAATCGAGAAAACTGGTTTCTTTAGTGGGTACACGGAGCCCAATCAAGCGACCATGGACCCGAATAATATCAGCCATCCATGATCCCCGAAAGGTAGTTTCCGATTGCAACCGGTGCAACCTCCATATATTTACCTCACGTCTAGTAAGGGCCCAATAATATGACGCCGTTTACTATCACGTGTCAAGATATGGAAGGTAGGGTTGATTTAAACAATTTTAAATACCCTTTAGTTTATCAAATAAACATTTTATCTTGATATAAGTTTTAAATCATATTTAAAACGAGGGATTTTATTTTTGAAAAACTTTGGTCTCATGCATATTTAAATCTAATTTAAAACATGCAACATGCGGATTCAATTAAACTATATATCAACATATATAAAGTAACATTGGGATGATCGATCGCGAGAGCTATGCGGTCCGTGGTTGCCAGCCACGGACCTGGGTCCAATCCTAGGGGTAATGCAATATGCAATGCAATCCTATTACAAAGCTTTCCGGTTTTACAGATCTTCGCTCTTCAATATCTTGATCGTCATCTCCACCGTCTTCGGATGTCCTCCCACTAAATCTAGTAATTTACGTTTAAATATACCATGACATATAAGAGATACATTTATCAAGGGGTGGGAACGGGCCACAAACAGGCCCACTTTAAATGATAATCAAATATTTACAAACCGAAATCAGACAAAACCTATCGCATACACCTAACAAATTGGGCACGACTCTCGATCATCCCAATCATGCAGATAATCTAATTAACATGCATAAATTAAATAATCCTATTATTTATCACAAAATCATATTTTAATCATAAAATCGCATTTTATAACAAAATCGTATTTTGTCGATAAAATCAAATTTTAATCAACAAAATCTTATTTCATTATAAAATCATATCTTATAATTAAAATCATATTTTACTGATTTTAATTGTATCAAATTGGGCTTAAAACAATTCTAGGCCCAAAAACTTAAAATTTCAAAATCGTCCAAAACCGGGCGCGATATCGAGTACCGGCCCGAAAACTTCACGGGCTGCCCGGGACAGGCCCGAACTAAACCCTAAAAGAATTCAGCCGTCACGACATCGCCGGAGCATCGCCGGAGCGGCGGCCGGCCGGCGCCGCCGCCACAAAGGAATCACGCGCGCCGCAAGGGCGCACGCGGCCGCGACAAAGCGCGGCGCTCCATCCCCATCGTCGGCGCACATAGGTCGGCCAGCGACCAGCTTCCTCGAGCGAGAAGCATGCGCAACCAGTGTGCAAGAGGATAGCATCTAGGACGCCACCAAGCGCGCAGCGGCGATACATCGGGCGGCCATGATGCGCGATCATCTGCGCGCGACTAGCACGGCTAGGCACCGCCTCTCGCGACGACAAGCGCGCGGGCAGTAGCCCAGCTTGCGACAACCATCGGCGCAAACGTGCGCAACTTTCGCAAAGCTGCGCGGCCTGAGACGCGATCAAAAGCGCGCCCGTGTGCGCACGATCGAGCGCTGGTGTGGCCGCCGCGCTTGGCGACGGCCCACGGCCACTTT
>KV014329.1:175166-186259 GCA_001598015.1 Dorcoceras hygrometricum | reverse complement strand
CGCCGCCACAAAGGAATCACGCGCGCCGCAAGGGCGCACGCGGCCGCGACAAAGCGCGGCGCTCCATCCCCATCGTCGGCGCACATAGGTCGGCCAGCGACCAGCTTCCTCGCACGAGAAGCATGCGCAACCAGTGCGCAAGAGGATGGCATCTAGGACGCCACCAAGCGCGCAGCGGCGATACATCGGGCGGCCATGATGCGCGATCATCTGCGCGCGACCAGCGCGGCCATTGCGCGGCCAGGCGCCGCCTCTCGCGCGACAAGCGCGCGGGCAGTAGCCCAGCTTGCGACAACCATCGGAGCAAACGTGTGCTACTTTCACAAAGCTGCGTGGCCTGAGACGCGATCAAAAGCGGTGCGCGGCGCGCACGATCGAGCGCGGGGGTGTCCGCCGTGCTTGGCGACAGCCGGCGGCCAAATTCCAAAATTTCATTGATTGATCCGATCTGAAATTAAAAGATTAGATACAATATGGCAATATGTATTGATCAGATCAGAAAACCTGGCTCTGATACCACTGTTGGGATCCGGATCACGCCTCCCGGCGGGGCAGCGGAAGAACGAAAAATATGTGCCGGGAGACGATCAATACGATATAACAAAAACAATTCTATGACATTCATAGGGTGTTTTGTAAAATACCTTGCTGGCAACTCATGCCTGGCTCTGACCGGTTTCGTAAAGAAAACGGCACTTCACGGTAGATGGCGGTAGATCCGTCAATCAGGTCCACGACCGGAATCGATCTCCCTCCAATCATCCTGCACTAGAAGACTGAGGGATTTTATCGCCAACGGATTCTCCTCGAAAAACTAGTCGGAGCAAGCGGCGACTTAGCGGCGGCGACGGCGCGGCGTGAGGCTTGAGGAAGAGAAGGGGGCGGCGGACAAGAGTGCTTAGGGTTAGGGTTTGCTTAAGTGTTGTGTTATGAGAGTCAAGTCTATTTTAAATAGACTTGGTCATAGTCTTGGACCGGCCCAACGGGCCCGGGTCCAAAGCATGAACATTACGTTCATCCCTATCATCGTGACTTCATCGTAACTCCGATCGCCGATTAGATTGGACCGATCGACTCAGTTTCCGAAATTGAACACTATGATCTGAAAAACCATTTTTCAGAACCCCAGTGCAAAATGACCGTTTTGCCCCTCAACATCGGCAAATCGCGATTTGACCTCTGTTGACTTTTTAGAAGTCGCACTCCCAAAATCCTCTTCGTATGCTCAACACATTGAGCTGAGTATCCGTGCGGGAATCTCGAATCCAGTACTTGTGTGACCCTCAATGGTTCAGGGATACAGCTAGCCGTGGGCCCACAACCATTGTGGCTCCGGAATCACAATTCCGGACCTGCCCAACGGATCATGGTAAAAGTGTCTAGCAACATCGCCCCTATGATCCCCTAGGTATCACGTACAGTACGGTCCTTTCAATCCATATATCCCGATCAGATCAACGACCATTGGTAAATCGAGAGTCGCTATAGATCCGATAGCTACGCATACATCTTGGAGATCGAATAGTGACATCGCGAGTGTAACTAGGTAAACACATTTACCTAAAACACTTCTAGTACTCTGGCCAGAGATTTATACACTATTATACCCTCAGATAGCATAGGATATCCACGCATGTCTGCGAGCGGTGAATCCTCGACAACGATGCATCGACTCCTACATGCATCGGGGTCTCACCCAATCCCGACGCCTTATGAGTAAGTCAACAAACGGGTCAAAGTGAGACGCCTATCATGTAGAGTCTCAATGACGTTTCGAGTCGTGAGGACTAATCAGTACAACCAAGACCTCGGACTTATCCACTCGACAAATGGTAACCACTTGGAAAGTTCGAAGGAGGGTAGTTCGATAGATCACCAGATCACTATCTATCTGCATGCTCAGAACATCACAATGTTTCCTACCAATGAAACATGGTACTTCGCATCGCAGATACTAGTCTCGAACTCGGGCGGCCCTATCCTTATTTTGACGGCCCAATCGACTAGGAACATGTTCAGAATACACAGTGACTATTAGATGTGTTTCATGATAGCCGTCATACCCACTATCACATCCAACATACACTTTAGTGCATTCTAGGTCTTTACTCAACGCAATTGTAAATCATCATACACACAATGAAAGTAAAGAATGTCATATAGATAAATGCGAATATCATATATAAAGATTGTTTCATACAAGAGTCTATAAACCCACACGCCACAAGTTGGCTAGTTGGGCATCTACTCTAACAAAATATTGGCCCGAAAACCCCTCGGGCCGTCCGGGACAGGCCCGAAACAAACCCTAGAAGTCAAAACAGCCGTCGCAACACCGCCTCGGGCTCGCCAGTGCGCGACGCTGCGCGCAGCTACAGTACGCATGATAGCGCACGCTGTGTGCAGCTACAGTGCGCGATGCACGCGGCGGCCTGGGCGGCGGCGCGTGCGGCGGCGTCGGCGAATTTTTTTTTTTTCTTTTTTAAAAATTCGAGATGTGATGCAATACAGGTACAATTCACGTATTGACAGATCCGAGCCTTGGCTCTGATACCACTGTTGGCGCAGCGGCGGATCCGGATCCCGCTCCCGGGGCGCAGCGGAAGATTTTAAAATTTGCACCGAGAATGGTCAATACATAAAAACAAATGCAGTAAAACATACATAGAATGTTTTAGTTGTGGTACCTTGCTGGCGTCTAGGCGCCTGGCTCCGACCAGTTTCACAGGGAAACAGGCACTTCAACGGTTGGCGGTTGAGTTCTCCGAATCCGGTCCACGACTGGAATCACGGCTCCTTCGTCAGTCTGCACTAGAAGACCTCACGAATTTATCACGAACGTAATCTCCTCCTTGCAGTGGTCGGAACAAGTCCAACCACGGCAGGCGGCGGCGGCCGAGAGGGAGGTGGTGAGGAGAGGGGGCGGCGGCTACTAGGTCTAGGGTTTAGAGTTGTGTATCTTTTTGTAGCCCTAGGTCAAGTATATATATATAGGTGGTGCATGGGCTTGAACCAACCCAATGGGCCTGGGGCGGGCCCAGGTCCATATGAACATTTGGTTCAAGTACCTCGTCGTGGCTTCATCATAATCCCGATCGACGATCAGATCGGACCGATCTACACAGTTCACAAAACTGAGTATTATGATGTGAAAACAATTTTTCAGACCACCTAGTCCAATATTGCAGTTTAGCCCCTCCAAGTTTCAAGGATAGTCAAACTAGCCCAAACTTTAGGGAAATTGCATATTTGACCCTTGTTGACTTTTAGAAAGTCGCACTTCCATTCTTCCTCCTCCTATGCTCAACACGTTGAGCTCAATTTCCATGCGAGAATCGAGAAACCAGTACTTGTGTGACCCTCAATGGTTCAGGGATACAGCTAGCCGTGGGCCCACAACATGTGTGACTCCGAAACTACATTTTCGGACTAACCCATCGGATCATGGTAAAGCATCTAGCAACATCGCCCCATGATCCCCTAGGTATCACTGATAGTGCCTGCAAGAACCAGTCGGTCATGGTTAGCGTACAGTACGGTCCTTTCAACACATATATCCTGATCAGATCAACGATCATTGGTAAATCGAGAGTCGCTTAAGATCCAATAACCATGCATACATCTCGGAGATCAAATAGTGTCATCGCGTGTGTTACTAGGTAAACCCATTTACCTAAAACACATCTTGTACTATGGCCAGAGATTTATCACACTATTATCTTCTCAGATAGCATAGGATATCCATGCACAAAGGCGAGCGATGAATCCTCGACAACGAAGCATCGACTCCTACATGCATCGGAACCTCACCCAATCCCGCAACCTGATGACCCCAACAGAGTCGGTAAACGGGTCAAAGTGAGGCACCTATCATGTAGAGTCTCAATGACGTTTCGAGTAGTGAGGGATAATCTGTACGACCAAGACCTCGGACTTAATCCACTCGACAAATGGTAACCACTTGGAAAGTCCGAACGAGGGTAGTTCGATAGATCACCAGGTCACTATCCATCTGCATGCTCAGAACATCACAATGTTCCCTACCAATAAACGTGGTACTTCACATCGCAGATGCTAGTCTCAAGATCGGGCGGCCTTATCCTCATTTTTACGGCCCAATCGACTAGGAATGAGTTTAGAATATACAGTGACTATTAGATGTGTTTCATGATAGCCATCATATCCACTATCACATCTAACATACACTATGGTGCATTCTAGGTCTTTATCCAACACAATTGTTAACATTATAAATAATGAAGATAAAGAATGCCATATAAGAATACGAATTTCATAAATAAAGATCGTTTTACAAAGAGTCAACAAGAACCCACACGCCACAAGTTGGCTAGTTGGGCACCTACTCTAACACTAAATTGTTTATAGCTAAACCTTTATTTGTAAATTGGTTAACGGTCTATAAAAATCTCTTTTACGACCAAAGTTTTGTCATCACCAAAAAGGGAGAACTTGTTAGGATAAATTTCAGAAGTTTTGGTGATGAAAAATAAACGAGAAAAAAAATAAAAGAGATCAATCAGACCAAAGTGACAATATCTGGACGAAGCTTACTACGTTGGATATAGAAACCAGATCGGAGCAGAGTCAAGCTGGTCAAGTAAAAACTAGCTCAGAGCATTCAGGTATGCTGGTTAAAGACAAACCAGCAAAGGTAATTTGGTCAAGCTGGTTAAGGTCAAACCAGCTCAGGATATTAAGGTGTGTTGGTTTAGGCAAATCAGCTGGGTACTAGGCCATGCAGATACCAGTTCAAATATGTTTAACCAGATAAGGACAGCTTATTTGAGAAAATTTGTAGAGCAAAAAGCACTGAATTAAAGAATTACAGCTGTGAGAACAGATTACAGATAACAAACCAGCTGGAAGATCAGTTAAGGAAACCAGCTCAAAGCAGATTAACTTTACAGGTGGGATAAAGCCGAGGATATGAGCATACAGGGATTAATATTAGAATCAGTATAAAACAGAGACAAGAGCAGTATGGTTTCGATCAAGATAAGACCCGATCAAGAAAAGAAGTTCGATATTTAGAAACCAGATCGGGAGACCAGCTAAGTTAGAAGGTAACTTAGAAAATTGAATTTTGGAATGTTTGAAGTCTTGTACATCCTGATTAGTGACATTTGACATCTCTGCACGGATAAGTAGTCGCTGAAACTACTTTGAGATAATACCAGATATGCATAGATACGGTACAAACTGAAGACGGCGCAGAGTTGCTAAAAAAGGCAATGCATTTAATGAAGATGTAATTCCATCGTACAGACATTTAAGACACCGCAAAAAATTAAAATTTGGATACATTCAATGTGTCTACTGTCTAAATTTATGACCGTTGTATCCAAATGGTATATATAGAAGAGAAGAGCAGCTGTGAAGGGGTTACGAATTAGACGACACACAACAAGATCATTGTACACACGAGCTAACCAGCCCTCACAAGCAAAAGCAGAGTTCATCTTGAACTAGCTCGCAACAAGTGACACACGCAGATCTCTTTACTTAATTCTGTGTCACATACTCTTTTGTACACACACTCTGTAGTATTAAGCTATCTTTGTAAATCATAAACAGAGAGTGTAGAAGTGCTAGATTGGCACAACCAGCTCAGTGCTGAGTATCTGTATTGCGAACCACATCGCGGGTTTGGATTCGTTGGTGGATTGCTAGGAGTTCTCGTGCCTATTGGTTTGCGGGATCGGGTTTGTACAAAGGGTTGTATAAATCAAATCTTCTAGTGGAAACCTTCCCATGAAGGAAGAAGGGGAGACGTAGGAGAATTGCTTCGAACTTCCAGAAACAAATCTCTCATCCCTACATCTTTTACATTTACGCATTTGATTAAATTGTTCACTGCTTGAATCGTGTTACTTCCGCATAAAATTATTTTATTACACGAGACGAACAGCAGTTACTGAGAACCTTTCTAGCTTGTAACTCGGCTGGAAGATTGCGTCAAGCTGTAAACTTTTTGAAACTAATTTTCAAATCAAAATTATCAAAGGAGTTCATTCACCCCCCCCCATCTCTGAACTCCCGAGCTTGTTTTCGATCCTAACATTCCTCATACAGGACAAATACACACGGGATCTTCTTCTTTGTATTAAAAAAAGGATGGGGTTAAGCCCTTACCGACTCCTATGTCTTCCAGTGTTGCTTTATCTTCTCAAGGCAGTGATCTCTCTAGCATCCCACTCTCTATAGACGCACGGTTGGTGCTATTCATTATCTTAAAATAACACGGCCCGAAATTGCCTATAGTGTCAACAAAGTCTTTCATTTGATGCAGAGCCCTCTTAACTGACATTGGAAGGTTGTTAACCGTATACTTTGTTACCTTTGTGGCACCCTAGAGTTTGATATACGCTTGGGCACCTCAACCATCTTGACCTCTTTGGATATTGCGATGCTGATTGGGAAAGTGACCCGGATGATCATCTCTCTATCTCTAGCTTCTGTTGCTTCTTTAGTGGTTCACTAGTCTCTTGGAGATGTAAGAAGCAATCAGTTGTCTCATGTTCCAGCACTGAAGCTGAATATCACAGTCTTGCTAATGCTACGGCAAATCACTTTGGATAATATCTCTTCTAACTGAGTTGCATGTCTCTCTTCGCTCTGTCCCTCTCTTATGGTGTGCCAAGCCAGCACCATTGCTCTCAGTGCCAATCCTATTCTTCATGCCTGTACCAAACATCTTGAGCTGTATCTTCACTTTGTCGGAATGTCCCTTCTGTCGATCAAACTACTGATCTTCTTACTAAGCCCCTATCAGCTGCTTTGTTTCATTGTATGCGGAACAAGCTCAGAGTGTCTTGCCATCCCCTAGTGAGCTTGATGGGAGAAGTTAAGCTACAAGCCCAACACAAAGCCCGACACATTAAGAATAAGCTCAAGTCCAACGAATAAGGCTAGGCCCAGGCCCATTGCATCTCCACTTCTTCTACCGTTTTCCTTAAGTTCTCCTATTTTGTTTTCTCTTGAGGCTGTTAAACTGTTGTGACGAGATTTGTAGGATTCGTTCATGTCATCTACACCTTGAAATAGGATATATATATATATATATATACAAATTTGATATGGTGGACACCAAACATGGGCACCATGTGAGCACCAAGCTGACGTGGCAGCACCAGGAAGTGCCACGTCAGCCTGGTGCCCATGTTTGGTGCCCACCATATCATTTCTTATATATATATATATATATATATCATGTGAGCACCAAGCTGACGTGGCAGCACCAGGAAGTGCCACGTCAGCCTGGTGCCCATGTTTGGTGCCCACCATATCATTTCTTATATATATATATATATATATATCACTTGTAATCGTTTACATTCGGAATGAAACCATTCAATCTTCCCATTTTCTTCTCTTTTTGTTTCTGTTCTGTTTCTCAACTAACTTATAAAGCTCCACAGATGATAGAAAAACAAAGGAGCGTGATAGTGAAGTGGTCCAAAAAGACTTGACTGGGAAATTGTTTTAAGGACTTGGAGGGCTGGTTAAGGGATATAACGGACAGTAATGTCTAAGGCATTGCGGTTGGCTAGCTCGGTTAGTATAAGAAGGTAAGAGGCCAAGATGCGAGATCATGTACATCAATAATCAACACCATACAAGTGTGACAGGGAGAAAATACTAGAGAGGACTTGATGTGTTCAATGAAACTCTTGTGGTTCGATGAAAAATTTGATGTGTTCAATGAAACTCTTGTGGTTCGATGAAAAATTTGATGTGTTCAATGAAACTCTTGTGGTTCGATGAAAGATTTGATGTGTTCTCCCGTGGATGTAGGTCAACTTGGCCGAAACATGAAATCTTCTACGTCCTTTTGTCGCTTTCAATCTATTGTATTTTGATTGTTTGCGATCCAATAGTTCACACAAGAACTGTTAAACTGAATCGTAATTGTATAATTCTCAACAAGTGACGTCATCCATGGGAACTCGAACATCAAGATGGGATCAATGAAATAAAATACTGAGAACATCAAGATCGACATTCTGGAGAAGGCCTAGAGTGCTATCATTCTCTATCTTGGAGACAAAAAAGACCCTCTTCGTGAAGTTGCTAGAGAGAAGTCAGCAGCAGCAATATGGCTCAAACTGGAAAACAGGACAGAGTCTTTAGCCAATCGCCTATGAAACAAAGACCCTACTCGTTCAAGATTGTTGAGGAAAAAACCTCGAGATTGATGAATTCATGAAGATTCTTGATGATCTGGAGAATATAGAAGTAGAGCTCGAAGAGGAAGATAAGGCACTGATCCTACAAAACTCCCTTCCAAGATCACATGAACACTTCAGAGATGCAAAGTTGTAAACAATCAATGACGCTTGAGGAAGTTCACTCGACAATTAGAACGAAAGAACTCCAAAGAAAAACAGAGTACCACCGAATTACAGGGAGAAAGCCTTTCAATTCGAGGAAGAAAAGAGAAAAGACCACAGAAAGGGCAAAGGAATAGGTCCTGATCGAGAAGCCAAACGAAATACAAGTGTTTCCAATGCCTCAAAGGAGGCCACTTCAAGCGTTATTGTCCTGATAAGAGAAGAAAGGTCCAAGAAAAATCAATGGACAATTGTGAAGTAGCTGTAGTATCCGATGGCTATGACTCTGCAGAAGTGCTGGTCGTTTTGGATCAATATTCGCATAACGATGGATACTAGACACGGGTTGTTGATTTCACATGTGTCCAACGCGCTCTTGGTTTGAAGTTGTAAATGATTCAGATGAAGGATGTGTGCTCCTGGAAATCAATGAATCGTGTAAAGCAAAGGAATAGGTTCAATTAGGCTTAGGATGTTCGATTGTACTGACAGATTACTCCAAAACGTGAGGTATGTACCTGCCTTGAAAATGAATCTAATATCCCTTGGCACACTTAGATTCAAATAGATGCACGTTTAAATCTGAAAATGGATTCCTCAAAGTAACAAGAGGGTCTCTGATAGTGATCAAGGCTGTGAAAAAGAACACACTGTATGTTTTTTTGGAAGTACTATAGTTGGTGATTCTGCTATGGCACAATAGAATATAAATAAGACAACTTTTTCATTAAGGGTTAGCCATGTGAGCAAGGAGGGGTTACTTGAACTCTCAAAACAGAAGGAGGTTCAACCGGGCTTTCTCGTTACAACTGATCATCTCTCATATTTGTCCAGAAGTAAATCATCCTTTGCTATTAATCCCAGTGTAGTTCTGCTAGTGGTTAATTTTACCACTTGAAAGAAAACCAAGGTTTTAATCAATGTCTTCCCGTGTTGAAAGCCTTTTACAACACATCTCCCTTGTACATTTTGCTACCTCATGTTCTTTTTTTAATAATGCACCCATTTGTTGTGTTATGCATTCTTGCCTTCCGGAAGTTCTGTTGACTCCTATTTCTGATTGACAATGAATCCATCTCATCCTTTATGGTCAACTTCCATTTGGCCAAATCATCATTTTACGTTGCTTCTTCATAGGTTTCAGGTTCACCTTTATCTGTTAGCAAGATAAATGAAGTGCAGAAGAGTATCCCTTAGGTGGTCTAATTGTCCTTAAATATCTCCTGAATTCAATCACCGGAGACTGTGGGTCAATTTCTCATGTGGTTGTTTCTTTATCTACTTGGTTACAGTTTTCTAGCTCATTCATAGGAATATATCTATCAATGGTGCTTCATTTTTCTCCTTGAGTTTAAGAAATTCATCTCCAACTCCAGTGTCAGACCTATCCTTATATAGTACTTGCTCATTGAAATTACATCCCTGCTGCGAATGAAATCTCCTATTTTGGTAAGAAAATCATTATCTCTATAATTAATAAAGACACACCTATTTGATTTTGGTCAAATATGAACATAGGATAGACAACAAACACTTTCAAGAAACAAAGGTTTACTTATTTGCCGTTGTACACCTCCTCTAGTATTCTATAATCAAGCGGTCTATTAATCACAAATGCTGCATTGTTGACCACATCATACCAAATGATTTTGGCTAAATTGCATTCAATTTCATGCTTCTGACACGTTCATTAAAAGCTATGTTCATCCTTTCAGCTACACCAATTTGATGAGGTGTGTCAGGAATGGCTTTCTCCATCTTGATCTCATTCTCATAGCTTCTTGAACTCAGCATCTGCATATTCTCCACCGTTATCAGATCGTAAAACTTTACCTTCAAGTTGGTCTTACTCTCAACCATATTTTTTGTGAGGATTCAGATTTAGATTGTTGGTTAATTTCATTGTTTGGGATCAGCCACGTGAATTCGAAGATTAAGAGTTGTCGAATTCCTCCAAATATTGAATCAACCGTGCTGTAGCCAACGACTGGTAGGATTTGGAAATTGTTGGTTACTGTAGCTTGCAGCTGGTGGAAATGGAAAAGCAGTTGTTGCGCTTGTGTTGCGTCTGGCAGTCGTTGCGCTCTTGAGAGAATGACCAATCGAAGAATGGAAGAACCAGTCGCGAGAGGAATGGTATTGCGACTGGATAAAGCAGCTGTGAGTAACGGCGTCGTTTGATTTAGTTGAACCCCACGATTTGAGTGTTGCGACTGGATGACCAGCTGTGGATTTGAGGAAACAGTCGAGGGAGCAACGCGACGTCGTATGGTTAAGTTGAAACGCTGCGTTTCGAGTGTTGCGTCTGGTACCAGTTTTGAGGATTATACCAGCTTTTGTTTAGAGCTTGCGACTGGATAGCTTGCGACTGGATAGCTTGCGACTGGATAGCTTGCGACTGGATAGCTTGCGACTGGATAGCTTGCGACTGGATAGCTTGCGACTGGATAGCTTGCGACTGGATAGCTTGCGACTGGATAGCTTGCGACTGGATAGCTTGCGACTGGATAGCTTGCGACTGGATAGCTTGCGACTGGATAGCTTGCGACTGGATAGCTTGCGACTGGATAGCTTGCGACTGGATAGCTTGCGACTGGAAGTTGCGACTGTATTGTGTGTCTGGTTGTTGTGGGAATCATGAGTGCCAGTCGTAAGTTTTCTACTGTTCAAGACGACTGGATTGGTGAACGGCAGTCGAGAGATTTGAGATGTGTATATAGAGGTGTTGATCGACACTTAGAA
>KV014329.1:72195-87657 GCA_001598015.1 Dorcoceras hygrometricum | reverse complement strand
TCAGTTAAGTTATAAGCAAACTTCTCAGCCAACAAAATATGTGTGGAAATAGGCCGATTGGTTTGTGAACAATGAACTAAGCGCAACACAAAATAAATGCGTAAATGAGAGATTGAGTCGAGAGTTTGTTTCTGGAAGTTCGGATATCAATATCCTACGTCTCCCCTTCTTCCTCCTCGGAAGGTAGCACTAAAAGACTTTGATGTGTGTAGCCTTTCTACAAACACCCGCTCCCGTAACCCGTAGCTACGAGAACTCCTAGCGCTTTACAACACAACTTGACGCAGACTTCGCTGCTGGTTTACAATGCTTTGAACGTTTTACGAACTTCTTAAAAGACAGTTCGTTTACAGACTCTATCAAATATATCAATGAGAACACGAATCAAGAGACTGTAAATATCTTCTGGTATCAACAAAAGAATAACCAGAAGATTGACTCGAATGTTTATCTAATGAAGATCAAAACGAAATGTTCTTCGAGTCTTGAACTTTTTGAAATATCAACGAAGTGAAAGCTCTGTTTGAATTTTGGCAGCGTTACAGCAATAGATAATGAGCGAAGTGTGTTCTTCAATCACCGCTGCTGATATTTATAGTCTTCGATTTCAACGGTAACATTAACTCTCCAAAGGAAATAAATCCCGTTTGAATTACTGCCAAAATAGTACACCGTAATCTCTGCTCCACTGCAAGGTCAAACGCTCATCCACAGAGCCAATTTGTCTTCTTTCCATTTTTGTGCAAGCATAGAGAAACGGCCACTGTACACTGTACTATTCACCCAAAATAGTACCTAATTTGTTTCCTTCATTCCAGGCAACTGTACGATCCAACAAATCTTTTCCTTAAGAGCAAACGATCGTATTTCAAATACTTTGAGCTTGCGCCTGAAATTACTTTGATAATCAGCACTTACAACCATCTTCGTAGTCAAGAACTTCGACTGGAAAAACGCTTGGAAGAATTCATCTGCTGATATGCATACGCGTTTTTCCATCTGCTGATTCCTTTAGCAATAAAACGATGTCGTGTCAACTTAATCAAGTGACGCCGTTTTTCTATCATAGAAATACATCTGTTGATTAACACCAAGTAGTGCATCTGCTGGTTTGACAAAGAAACGCTTCTGCTGAATCAATCCAAACGCTGTCGTTCCAACTAAATCAAACGCTGTCGTATCGCAATCTTCAACAAATAGACTAAGCAACTGCTGAACTACTTCAACAAAGTATCTGCTGAACACTTCTTCTGCTGATACGAAACAGTGCACTCCACGACGTCGTTCTAACTTGTCAAAACGCTGTCGTTTACCAATCCTTAGCAAAAACACGCTGAAGCACAAATCGGTATCTGCTGATCGCGACAACAACATCTACTGATTGCTCTTGATGAATCTATCTGCTGAAATACTCAAACCGTTCAACTGCTGAAATCATATCATCTGCTGAAAACTCACGAAAGCTCCAACTGCTGAATCACCACTTGAAAACCCCAACTGCTGAAATGCTACTGTAGATAGATAAACTCCTGCGACAACCGATTGTCCAATAGCAACTTATCTTATTTTTGTTATCACCAAAACTTATAAATATTGTTCTAACAAGGCGGCTTAGAAAATCATCCTAAAAAGTAAACCAGCTTAGGCTATAGCATGTAATACGCAAAACAGATCAGGCAACAGCAAGAAGTATACAAATATCTCAGGCCTCAACACAGAAACACACGGCACAGCTGTACAGAACGCATAAACATATTATCATGCCTATCTCAAAGCTGTAAAAGTACAATCTCAATTTGTACCTGCTCATCTTACCAAGCTACCTCACCGAACTCACGGCAGAATAGAGCACACACCAGCACTGTATAGGTCACGCTAGCTCCTCCACTGCCACACCAGGATCCACGAGAGTACTAACATCTCAGGGAAAGCAGACGCATATCTACAAGAACTCAGCGACAGTGCATGGTTACCAGCCCGGAAGAAAAACAAAGCTGGGAGGAGCAACGACATCTCACAATCTATCACTTTGTGTTTCCTCCTCTGGCCATCTCTGGCCACAATACTGGTAGGGAACTAACGGGTTTGGAAAGGGGTTTCCAATGGTACCACTCTGTTAGAGTAGATGCCCACTAGCCAACTTGTGGCGTGTGGGTTTTACAGACTCTTGTATGAAACGATCTTTATATATGATATTCGCATTTTGTTTATGGCGTTCTTTATTTTCATTATGATTATAATGTTAACAATTGTGTTGGATAAAGACCTAGAATGCACCATAGTGTATGTTAGATGTGATAGTGGATATGACGGCTATCATGAAACACATCTAATAGTCACTGTGTATTCTGAACTTGTTTCTAGTCGATTTGGCCATCAAAATGAGGACAAGGCCGCCCGAGCTTGAGACTAGCATCTGCGATGCGAAGTACCATGTTTCATTGGTAGGGAACATTGTGATGTTCTGAGCATGCAGATGGATAGTGACCTGGTGATCTATCGAACTACCCTCGTTCGGACTTTCCAAGTGGTTACCATTTGTCGAGTGGATAAGTCCGAGGTCTTGGTTGTACTGATTAGTCCTCACGACTCGAAACGTGATTGAGACTCTACATGATAGGCGTCTCACTTTGACCCGTTTGCCGACTCACTTGGGGTCATTAGGCGGCGGGATTGGGTGAGGTCCCGATGCATGTAGGAGTCGATGCTTCGTTGTCGAGGATTCACCGCTCGCTCTCATGCGTGGATATCCTATGCTATCTGAGGGGATAATAGTGTATAAATCTCTAGCCAGAGTACTAGAAGTGTTTTAGGTAAATGGGTTTACCTAGTAACACTCGCGATGTCACTATTCGATCTCCAAGATGTATTCATAGATATCGGATCTCTAGCGACTCTCGATTTACCAATGGTCGTTGATCTGACCGGGATATATGTGTTTAAAGGACCGTACTATACGCTAACCATGACCAACTGGTTATTGCAGGCACTATCAGTGATACCTAGGGGAACATGGCGCGATGTTGCTAGGTGCTTTACCATGATCCGTTGGGCAAGTCCGAAATTGTGATTTTTCGGAGCCACAATGGTTGTGGGCCCACGGCTAGCTGTATTCCTGAACCATTGAGGGTCACACAAGTACCGGATTCATGATTTCCGCACGGAAACTGAGCTCAATGTGTTGAGCATAGGAGGAGGATTCTAGGGAGTGCGACTTCCTAAAACACAACAGGGGTGAAATTGCGATTTCCCTGTTTTTTTTATTTTTTATTTTATGGGGTACGCCAGGCCAAGACAGTAGTGTAACGCCAAGGCCCACTGTTGAGGGGCAAAACTGTCAATTTGGACTAGGTATCTGAAAAATTGTTTTTCACATCATAATGTTCATTTTTGGAAACTGAGTCGATTTGTCCGATCTGATCGTCGATCGGAGTTATGATGAAATCGCAGTGAATTAAACGAACCGAATGTTCACATGGACCTGGGTTGGACCAAAGTCCATTGGGCCGGTTCAAGCCCATGAATGACTTATAATTACATGAGTTGTATCTAGGGCTTAATCACTACAATTACACCACATAACCTAGCCTCCAAAACACAACAAATCGGCCGCCCACCTCTCCTCACCTCTCGGCCACCACGCACCGCCCTTCGCCGGACCTGTTCCGGCCATCGTGAAGAGGTGTTTCCGTCCGTGAAAATCCGTCAAGTATTCTAGTGAAGATTGACAGAGGAAGATCGATTCCGGTCGTGGACCTGATTGACGGTCTACCGCCGCCTACCGTGAAGAGCCAGTTGTCTTGTAAATCTGGTTGGAGCCAGGCGCCTAGACTCCAGCAAGGTGACAATTTCTAACATCCTATGTATGATCTTGTTGCCTTTATTAATGTATTGAGCACTTTCCGGGAAAATTTTGTTTTTCCGCTGCCCTCGGGAAGTGGGATCCGGATCCGCCACCGTGTTCCAACAGTGGTATCAGAGCACAGGCTCGGATCCTTCAATACATTGTTGCCTGTATTGCATCAGATCTCAACATTTTAAATCGAAAAACAAAGAAAAAAAATTGTTTGAAGCATGCTGCCGGCCGCCGCCGTGTGCGGCGGCGACCAACCGTCGCGCGCGCGCTATGGCGCGCGCGACACCATCGCGTGCTGGCCGCGATGGACAGGTTTGTGTTGCGCGCTGGCCGCACGAATAGCAGCAGGCTGGCCGACCATGGCCAGCGGCCATGCGCAAAACGTTGGGCAATATAAGGCCGGCCGAAGTGCTTGCTGGACGCCGCACTTGTTGCGGCAGGCGTGCGGCCATGCACCGCGCGCTATGTTGGCGGCGGCCACCGCCGTGCGGTCGTCGTCCGGCGATGCTCCGGCAGCACTGTGACGGCTAATTTTTCCTTCTAGGTTTTGTTCGGGCCTGTCCCGGGCAGCCCATGAAGTTTATGGGCCGATATTCGATATCAGGCCGATTTTGGTCGATTTTGAAATTTTGAGATTTTTGGGCCTAAAATTGTTTTAAGCCCAATTTAATGCAATTAAAATTGCAAAATATGATTTTAATTGTTAAATATGATTTTATAATTAAAATATGATTTTGTTGATTAAAATTAGATTTTATCGACAAAATGCGATTTTATTATAAAATGCGATTTCATGATTAAAATATTATTTTGTGGTAAATAATTTGATTATTTAATTTATGCAAGTTAATTAGATTGATTGCATGTTTGGGATGATCGAGAGTCATGCCCAATTTGTTAGGTGTATGCTTTAGGTTCTGCGATTTCGGTTGTATTTAATATTGTTGATTATCATTTTATAAAGTGGGTCTGTTTGTGGCCCGTTCCACCCCTTGTAAAATGTATCCCTTATGTGTCATGGAATTTAATTGTAAATTACTAGACTTAGTGGGAGGACATTTGAATATGGTGGACCGATGACGATCAAGGATATTGAAGACCGAAGATCTGTAAAACCGGAAGCAATTGTAATAGGATTGCATTGCATATTGCATTTCACCTAGGATTGGACCCAGGTCCGTGACTGGCAACCACGGACCGCATAGCTCTCGCGATCGATCATCCCAAAGTTATTTATATATTTGATATATATGTTGAATCCGCATGTTTTAAATTATGATTTAAAATTGCATGAGACCAAAATTTTCGAAAATAAAATCCCTCGTTTTAAATAAGATTTAAAACTTATATCAAGATAAAAGTTTATTCGATAAACTAAAGGGAATTTAAATCTGTTTAAATTATCCCTACCTTCCATCAGCAATGGGTGTACACCGATGCTACCCGTATACATGGCCCGGCTCATATTATTGAGGGGGTTATGTATGCCGGAAAGCTGTCCACGCCATTGACAATTGTTGTGAGTCGGTTGGAACTCCCTTTAACATTGGCTCATATTATTGGGGACGTTAAGGGGACCGTCCTTCACGACTCAACATTGATGGGTCATCTTGACACGTGATAGTAAACGGCGTCATATTATTGGGCCCTTACTGGACGTGAGGTGAATACAGGTTGCACCGGTTGCAATTGGAAACTACCTTTTGGGAGTCATGGTTGGTTGATATTATTCGGGACCATGATCGCCTGATTGGGCTCCGTGTACCCACTAAGGAAACTTGCTTTCCCGATTTCATTAGAGGGTGGTGAAATCGTTAAAATAGTGGGAGGGTAATTCATAGAACTAAACGACCTTGTTTTATGTCTTAGCGTTATTTCATATATAGTTAGTAATGTATGTCTGTTTTCTTTTCAGTATAACTGCATTTATAATGTATTCGATCAAAAACCCACTCGCTGCTATACTGGATAGCAACAAGTTCACCGGTCTGAACTACCAAGACTGGCTTCGCAACCTCAACATTGTGTTGGCTTCGGAGAAACTTCTTTATACGATAGAGAAGAGCCCTCCAAAGGAAGCCCCTACCGATATCAGCCTTGAGGAGCTGGTTACGCTTCAACAATGGTGGGACGACGATCTTAAGACTCGATGCTATGTGATGGCGTCAATGTCCAACGAAATGCAACGGCGCTTTGAGAATACAAAGTATGCTGCTGACATACTCTTTCATCTCAAAGAACTCTATGGGGAGAACTCTCGACATGAGAGGTTCACGGCTGTCAAGGAACTTATGACGAGCCGCATGCGCGATGGGACTTCGATCCGCGAGCATGGGGTTCGTATGATTGGGCTCGTTTAAAAGCTGTCGGGCCTTGATATCACACTTCCACACGAGCTGTCTGTGGATGTGCTTCTCCTCTCACTACCCGCTGCATTCGACCCTTTTGTGGTCAACTTCAGCATGAACAAGCTGGCAGCCACCCTTGAAGAGGTGGTTAACATGCTTGTAGTGTTCGAATGAACCTTAAAGAAGGACAAGCCCATCCTCCTTATGGGCTCTTCTTCCTCTGCGAAAAAGGGGCCCAGACGCAAGGGTAAGAAGCGTTCTGCCCCTGCGAAGGAGGAAAAGCCCACTAAGAAGCCAAAGGCAAAGGCTTCCAAGCCGAACAAGTCTGAGGATGTTTGCCACCACTGCCACAAGCCTGGGCATTGGAGGAGGAACTGCAAGGAGTACCGAGCAGTTGCGAACTACGAAAGGTATGTTCTATATCGAAATAAATATGTCTCTTAATTCGACTTCTTGGGTACTTGATACCGGATGTGGATCTCATATCTGCAATGATTTGCAGGTGATGACAAGAAGCCGACGTCTTAGAGAGGGTGAGACCCACTTGAGGCTTGGCAATGGAGCAAGAGTTGCTGCAGTAGCTATAGGAGATGTTTATTTATTTCTGTCTTCTAATTTTAAGTTGTTATTGAGAAACATTTTGTTTGTTCCCGAATTAATAAAGAACATTATTTCTGTTTCTATTCTTGATAGTGATGGATATTCTTGTATGTTTGCTAATTTGATTTGCAATATTTACAAGAATGAATGTTTAATTGGAATTGGGGAACGCGAAAACGATTTATACACCTTAAAATTAAAGGACGTTCCAACTTGCGATGTCGAAACACATACAACAATGATTAAAAGGAAATATGATAACTTAAACCCAGCACAACTTTGGCACGCTAGGCTAGGTCATATTTCTCTAAGTAGGATGAAAAAGTTAGTTAGGAGTGACATGTTTGATCTGTCAGACATTAACTCCCTACCGACTTGTGAGTCCTGTCTCAAAGGAAAGATGACTAAGCAACCCTTCAAGGGCAAGGGTGAGCGTGCTTAAGGCCTATTGGATTTGATCCATACTGATGTGTGTGGTCCATTTAGTATTGGTACTAAATACGGTCACACATACTTCATTACCTTTACCGACGATTACTCTAGGTATGGGTACTTGTACTTAATGAAGCACAAGTCTGAATCCTTTGAAAGGTTCAAAGAATTCAAGGCTGAAGTAGAAAAACAATTAGGCAAAAGTATTAAAGCACTTCAATCCAATCGAGGTGGTGAATACTTGAGTGCTGAGTTTCAAGATTATCTGAAAGAGAATGGGATTCTCGCACAGTGGACCCCTCCGACCACACCACAGCTCAATGGTGTAGCGGAGCATCATAATCGAACTTTGATGGACATGGTTTGATCTATGATGAGCTTCACTGAGCTTCCTACCTCGTTTTGGGGCTATGCGCTCGAAACGGCGGTAATGTTGTTAAACAATGTCCACACCAAGGCAGTGGATAAGACTCCATATGAGATGTGGATGGGCAAACCATCCAAATACTCATACATGAGAATTTGGATATGTCCTGCTTACGTGAAGCAGACAGTGGGAGATAAGCTGGATACGAGATCCATCTTATGTTACTCGTTGGGTATCCAAAGAATTCCATTGGATACTACTTCGTACTATCCCAGTCGAAAAACTTTGATGGACATGGTTTGATCTATGATGAGCTTCACTGAGCTTCCTACCTCGTTTTGGGGCTATGCGCTCGAAACGGCGGTAATGTTGTTAAACAATGTCCACACCAAGGCAGTGGATAAGACTCCATATGAGATGTGGATGGGCAAACCATCCAAATACTCATACATGAGAATTTGGATATGTCCTGCTTACGTGAAGCAGACAGTGGGAGATAAGCTGGATACGAGATCCATCTTATGTTACTTCGTTGGGTATCCAAAGAATTCCATTGGATACTACTTCTACTATCCCAGCGAAACAAAAGTGTTTGTTTCTAGGAATGCCACCTTTATGGAAAGCGAATTTCTACTTGATAGAAAAGACAAGATAGTAGAACTCGAAGAGGTTCGAGAACCAACTGAAGTACCAAGTGAGTCTCTCGCACCTACAGAGCCAGTACCAGAAATGGTCGCACCTAGGAGATCCGAAAGGGTCCCTAGGGCTCCTGAGAGATATGGTTTTCTCCTTGAAGATGATCAAGGTGATCAAGTTGTTGGATCTGATCCAAGAATTTTCAAGAAAGCAATTTCCGATGCTGATTCTAATTTGTGGCTTGAAGCAATGCAGTCTGAGTTTGACTCAATGCATGCGAACCAAGTTTGGACTCTTGTTAACCCTCCCGAAGGAATTGTTCGTATTGGATGCAAATGGGTATATAAGAGGAAACTTGGGCCTGATGGTAAGGTAATGACCTACAAGGCACGACTGGTCACGAAAGGTTACACTCAAAGGCAAGGTGTTGACTATGATGAAACCTTCTCACCAGTGGCAACGTTCAAGTCGATTAGAATCTTACTAGCCATAGCCGCATGGTACGACTATGAGATATGGCAAATAGATGTGAAAACTGCGTTCCTTAATGGAAACATTAAGGAAGAGATCTATATGACGCAGCCTGAGGGTTTCACATCTGTAGGAAGTGAGCATAAGGTATGCAAACTTCAGAGATCGATCTACGGTCTCAAACAAACATCGAGGAGTTGGAACCTGAGATTCGATGAAACAATTAAGGAATTTGGTTTCATCAAGAATCCCGAGGAGCCATGTGTATACAAGAAGGTAGTTAAAAGCGCTGTGACATTTCTCGTACTTTATGTTGATGACATTCTACTCATTGGGAATGATGTAGGAATGCTGCAGTCAACTAAAGTATGGTTGTCTAGTAGATTTTCGATGAAGGACATGGGTGAAGCATCCTATATTCTTGGAATACAGATCTATTGGGATAGATCGAAACGGATGCTCGGACTCACCCAAGCTACCTACATCGATACCATACTTACGCGGTTCTCTATGGAAGAGTCCAAGAGAGGACACCTACCTATGTGCCACGGGGTCACTCTATCTAAGTCGATGTGTCCGAAGACTGATGAGGAGATAGAGAGTATGACACGTGTGCCATATGCCTCGGCAATAGGTAGTATTATGTATGGCATGATCTCAACTAGACCGGATGTTGCATATGCTCTGAGTGTCACGAGCCGCTACCAGGCCAACCCCGGCCAATTGCATTGGAAGGCTGTGAAGGATATTCTTATATACTTGCAAAGGACTAAGAATATGTTCATGGTCTATGGGGGTGGTGAACTGAAATTGGAAGGATACACTGATTCTATCTTCCAATGTGACGTGGATGATTCGAAGTCTTCGTCTGGATTTGTATTCATGCTCAATGGTGGTGCTGTCTCTTGGAAGAGTTCCAAGCAAGACACCATCGCGGATTCAACCACTGAGGCTGAGTACATCACAACATCAGCTGCTTCTAAGGAGGCGGTTTGGATAAGGAATTTCGTCCAAGAGTTGGGCGTCATTCCTGATGGAGTTGGTCCAGTCCCGGTGTACTACGACAACACGGGTGCTGTTGCGCAAGCAAAGGAGCCTAGGTCTCACCAAAGATCCAAACATATACTGAGGAAATACCACATAATCCGGGATATTGTGGCTAGAGGTGACATAGCAGTTGAGAGAGTAGCCTCTACGGACAACGTTGCTGATCCACTTACGAAGCCCTAGCCAGGACCGTTGTTTTAAAAATATCGCGAAACAATGGGACTGCGTCTGATGAGTAGTTGGCAATAGGGCAAGTGGGAGATTGTTAGAGTAGATGCCCAACTAGCCAACTTGTGGCGTGTGGGTTTTATAGACTCTTGTATGAAACGATCTTTATATATGATATTCGCATTTTGTTTATGGCGTTCTTTATTTTCATTATGATTATAATGTTAACAATTGTGTTGCATAAAGACCTAGAATGCACCATAGTGTATGTTAGATGTGATAGTGGGTATGACGGCTATCATGAAACACATCTAATAGTCACTGTGAATTCTGAACTTGTTCCTAGTCGATTGGGCCGTCAAAATGAGGATAAGGCCGCCCGAGCTTGGGACTAGCATCTGCGATGCGAAGTACCATGTTTCATTGGTAGGGAACATTGTGATGTTCTGAGCATGCATATGGATAGTGACCTGGTGATTTATCGAACTACCCTCGTTCGGACTTTCCAAGTGGTTACCATTTGTCGAGTGGATAAGTGCGAGGTCTTGGTTGTACTGATTAGTCCTCACGACTCGAAGCGTCATTGAGACTCTACATGATAGGCGTCTCACTTTGACCCGTTTGCCGACTTACTTGGGGTTATTAGGCGGTGGGATTGGGTGAGGTCCCGATGCATGTAGGAGTCGATGCTTCGTTGTCGAGGATTCACCGCTCGCTCTCATGCGTGGATATCCTATGCTATCTGAGGGGATAATAGTGTATAAATCTCTGGTCAGAGTACTAGAAGTGTTTTAGGTAAATGGGTTTACCTAGTAACACTCGTGATGTCACTATTCGATCTCCAAGATGTATGCATAGATATCGGATCTCTAGCGACTCTCGATTTACCAATGGTCGTTGATCTGATCGGGATATATGTGTTGAAAGGACCATACTATACGCTAACCACGACCAACTGGTTCTTGCAGGCACTATCAGTGATACCTAGGGGATCATGGCGCGATGTTGCTAGGCGCTTTACCATGATCCGTTGGACAAGTTCGAAATTGTGATTTCGGAGCCACAATGGTTGTGGGCCCACGGCTAGCTGTATCCCTGAACCATTGAGGGTCACACAAGTACCGGATTCATGATTCCCGCACAGAAACTGAGCTCAATTTGTTGAGCATAGGAGGAGGATTCTAGGGAGTGCGACTTCCTAAAACTCAACAGGGGTGAAATTGCGATTTCCCACTGTTGAGGGGCAAACTGTCATTTTGGACTAGGTATCTGAAAAATTGTTTTTCACATCATAATGTTCAGTTTTGGAAACTGAGTCGAGGTCCGATCTGATCGTCGATCGGAGTTATGATGAAACCGCAGTGAATTAAAGAATGTTCACATGGACCTGGGTTGGACCCAAGTCCATTGGGCCGGTTCAAGCCCATGAATGACTTATAATTACATGAGTTGTATCTAGGGCTTAATCACTACAATTACACCACATAACCTAGCCTCCAAAACACAACAAATCGGCCGCCCACCTCTCCTCACCTCTCGGCCACCACGCGCCGCCCATCGACCACCACGCGCCGCCCTTCGCCGGACCTGTTCCGGCCATCGTGAAGAGGTGTTTCCGTCTGCAAAATCCATCAAGTCTTCTAGTGCAGATTGACGGAGGAAGATCGATTTCGATCGTGGACCTGATTGACGGTCTACCGCCGCCTACCGTGAAGAGCCAGTTTCTTTAAAATCTGTTTGGAGCCAGGCGCCTAGACTCCAGCAAGGTGACAATTTCTAACATCCTATGTATGATCTTGTTGCCTTTATTAATGTATTGAACACTTTCCGGGAAAATTTTGTTTTTCCGCTGTGCCCCGGGAAGTGGGATCCGGATCCGCCACCGTGTTCCAACACACTCTTGACCAAAGCTGGTCGGCCGAACTCTGACAATCGGCAATTAAAGGCACGGATAAACATTAAAAATCAAGGGTTTCTGGGAAAGGTAGCTTCTCGAACACGCAGAAGGAGTTAGGATATATTGGTCTAAAAATGCTAAGTAATAGGTCAAATGTCCTATATGTACTACCGAACTCCAGATTTGATCTACAGTTCCCACAGAACAGCTCAGAGCTCCTCTACTGCTCCAGCTTAGGCATACAGGCACACCAGATCACGCGTCTGCTCAGCACTCAGATCAGATCGCATACACAACAGCTTGCGCAATACCCAGCTTAGCATAGAGCTAAAGATCAGATCTCGCTTCCAACACAGGAATCACAGACCACGTCTACCCAACTACGAACCAACCAGATCACGCACAACACAGGTCGATTCTTGTATAACCAGATCTCACGACCACTACAGAATACGCTCTCCCAGCAGCTTAGGCTCCCAGCAGACTACATCTTCACAGCTCAGGCCAGATTACACACTCCGACCAGCTCAGAGCCTTCAGCTCAGCTTACAGTCTCCAGAACAATACGCACTACCTAGACTAGCATGCACCTCAACAGCTCACCTTATACCTCAAAGCTAACAACAGCTTGGAAAACCAGTACGGGACGCCTCCGCTAACAGCTGGCGTACCGACAGATCACACCGACGACAGCTCACAGATCATAGCTCAGCTTGTGCACTCAACAGTTCTCACGTACAGCTCAGCTTTCATATTTGCAGGTTTAGCCCCAACAACTCAGAAGAGCTAGGCCAACTCCTACCTGATCTGCCCAACGAAACGCAGCATGCAACTACTACAGTAGTAACAGATCACCGTCCAGAACAGTTTACACACTTGGCCAGCTCACGCGAGACCAACAGCTCTCGCATCCAACAGCTCACATCCTAACAGATCAGATTGCATCCTACTTACCAGCTCAGGATGCTCCCACAGCTTACAATGCTCCAAAGCTGTTCGATAAGCTCAGATCACATTACATATTCCTGGAACAGCTCATGATCCCAGAACAGATCACACCTGCTTTTCCCTGCTACACAGTACTCTAAGCTGTTAACAGCTCACGGACTCAGCACAGTCCTTGCGTAACAGCTTGCGCCTAATCTGGTTCACAGTGAACAATTTACACTTCCACACATCAAACCAGCTCATGCCACATACCAACTTACCACTAATTTGGTCCTCTAATCTGCTACAACACACAAGAGCAGCACGATCACTCTAACAATTCGAGCCAGTGCTCACCCAAGCTGAACCCGAAATAGCTTGCACCAATAGCTTAAAGTGAAACTTGATAGCTCTCTAAGCTGAATAACCTCAGCTGATTAACCCTTAATCTAAACCCGATTAATCTATTAATTATCTTGGTTAATTATATCCCTCACATGCTCTCTTTTGTTCCTCGAGTACACAAGAAAGTCATCAATGAAAAAAATCACAAAGCGATCAATATACTCGCTGAAGACGTGGTTCATCAAACCATGAAGATAGTAGGGGCATTCGTCAATCCAAACGGCATCACAAGGAATTCATAATGCCCATATGTAGTCCGAAATACCGTCTTCGCAACATCAGCATCTCTAATCCGTAATTGATGATACCCATATCGCATATCAATCTTGGAGTATACTGTTGATCACTGCAGCTAATCAAACAGGTCATCAATCCTCGGTAGTGGGTCTGCTGATAGATCATCTGGATACCAAGTCTTGCAAATACAAGTTCAAAGATGCCTAGCCAGATAAATTGAGAATGATCGAAGATCGGAAAGCACTGAATCAAAAAACAAGAAACCAATGGTTTACGGCTTTGAGCAGAGCTCGCAAATAACAAGACCAGCTGGAGTGATGAGTAACCAGCTGGAAGAACAGTTAAGAAAACCAGCTCAAAGCAGCTCAACTTTCTGGAACCAGATCGGGAGGCCAGCTAAGTTAAAGGCAAGTTAGCAACCTGTATTTGGAATGTTTGAATCTACGTACAACTTGATTTGAAACATTCAACATCTCTGCAGTGATTTGTAGCAGAGCTCGCAAATAACAAGACCAGCTGGAGTGATGAGTAACCAGCTGGAAGAACAGTTAAGAAAACCAGCTCAAAGCAGCTCAACTTTCTGGAACCAGATCGGGAGGCCAGCTAAGTTAAAGGCAAGTTAGCAACCTGTATTTTGGAATGTTTGAATCTACGTACAACTTGATTTGAAACATTCAACATCTCTGCAGTGATTTGTAGTCGTTGGAACTACTTTGAGCTAAAATCAGATACGCAGAGACACAGTACAAACTGAAGAAGGCACAGAGTTGCTAAAAAGGGCAATGCATTTATTGGAGCTATACTTTCATAGTACATGCATTTAAGGCATCACAGGAGATTCAATTTGGATGCATACTGTTGGGGAACCACGGCGGATCCGGATCACGCCTCCCGGCGAGGCAGCGGAAGAAAAAAATTGGGCCGGGAGACGATCAATACAATTCTATAAACAAGCAGGCTATGACATTCATAGGGTGTTTATCGTTGATTACCCTGCTGGCAACTCGTGCCTGGCTCCGACCAGTTTCGCGAGGAAACCGGAACTTCACGATAGACGGAGATAGATAACGTCAATCAGGTCCACGACCGGATACGAGACTCCTTCGTCAGCCTGCACTAGAAGGCCTGACGAGATTGGCGCGGATGGATTCTCCTCGAAAAGTTGGCCGGAGCAAGTCCGGTGAGCGAGGCGGCGGCGGCGCGTGGCGTGCAAGGCGGCGGCTGCGTGAGGTTGGAGGAGAAGTGGAGGCGGCGGCTTTTGCTAGGTTTAGGGTTATGATTAAGTGTAATGAGTTAAGTGTATTTTGTTATGAAGCCTAAGTCTATATTAAATAGACTTAGTGATGGACTTGGACCGGCCCAACGGGCCCGGGTCCAACGGATGAACATTCAGTTCATCCCCATCACCGTGACTTCATCGTAACTTCGATCGCCGATCAGATCGGACCGATCGAATTAGTTTCCAAAACTGAATACTATGATCTGAAAAACCATTTTTCAGAACCCCAGTGCAAAATGACCGTTTTGCCCCTCAACAGCGGGAAATCACGATTTGACCCCTGTTGACTTTTAGGAAGTCGCACTCCCCAAAATCCTCTTCTCATGCTCAACACATTGAGCTGAGTATCCGTGCGGGAATCTCGAATCCAGTACTTGTGTGACTCTCAATGGTTCAGTGATACAGCTAGCCGTGGGCCCACAACCATTGCGGCTCCGGAATCACAATTCCGGACTTGCCCAACGGATCATGGTCAGAGCGCCAAGAAACATCGCCCCATGATCCCCTAGGTATCACTGATAGTGCCTGCAAGAACCAGTTGTCGTGGTTAGCGTACAGTACGGTCCTTTCAATCCATATATCCCGATCACCCTGATCCCCTAGGTACCACGGATAGTGCCTGCAAGACCCAGTTGGTCGTGGTTAGCGTACAGTACGGTCCTTTCAATCCATATATCCCGCTCAGATCAACGACATTGGTAAATCGAGAGTCGCTATAGATCCGATAGCTATGCATACATCTTGGAGATCGAATAGTGACATCGCGAGTGTAACTAGGTAAACACATTTACC
>KV014329.1:50265-63539 GCA_001598015.1 Dorcoceras hygrometricum | reverse complement strand
AAGTATTCACCACCTCGATCAGATCGAAGTGCCTTAATACTTTTGCCTAACTGATTTTCTACTTCAGCCTTGAATTCCTTGAACCTTTCATTCAGTTCAGACTTGTGCTTCATTAAGTACAAGTACCCATAACTAGAGTAATCATCGGTAAAGGTGATGAAGTATACCGTACTTAACCGTATTTAGTACCGATATTAAATGGGCCGCACACATCAGTATGGATCAAATCCAATAGGCCTTGAGCATGCTCACCCTTGCCCTTGAAGGGATGCTTTGTCATCTTTCCTTTCAGACAGGATTCACAAGTCGGTAGGGAGTTTATGTCTGACAGATCAAACAAGTCACTCCTAACTAGCTTGTTCCTCCTACTTAGGGAAATGTGACCTAGTCTAGCGTGCCAAAGTTGTGCTGGGTTTAAGTTATCGTGTTTCCTTTTAATCGTTGTTGTATGTGCTTCGACATCGCGAGTTGGAACGTCTTTTAATTTTAAGGTGTATAAATCGTTTTCGCGTTCCCCAATTCCAATTAAACATTCATTCTTGTAAATATTGCAAATCGAATTAGCAAACATACAATAATATCCCTCACTATCAAGCATAGAAACAGAAATAATGTTCTTTATTAATTCGGGAACAAATAAAACGTTTCTCAATAACAACTTAAAATCAGAAGACAGAAATAAATAAACATCTCCTATAGCTACTGCAGTAACTCTTGCTCCATTTCCAAGCCTCAAGTGGGTCTCACCCTCTCTAAGACGTCGGCTTCTTGTCATCACCTGCAAATCATTGCAGATATGAGATCCACATCCGGTATCAATTACCCAAGAAGTAGAATTAAGAGACATATTTATTTCAATATAGAACATAACTTTCGCAGTTCGCAACTGCTCGAGGTACTCCTTGCAGTTCCTCCTCCAATGCCCATCCTTGTGGCAGTGGTGGCAAACATCCTCGCTCTTGTTTGGTTTGGAAGCCTTTGCTTTTGGCTTCTTGGCGGACTTTTCCTCCTTTGCGGGAGCAGAACGCTTCTTGCTCTTGCATCTGGGTCCCTTCTTCGCAGATGAAGAAGAGCCCATAAGGAGGACGGGTATGTCCTTCTTTATGGTTCCTTCGAACACTACAAGCATGTTAACCACTTCTTCAAGGGTGGCTGCCAGCTTGTTCATGTTGAAGTTGACCACAAAGGGTTCAAATGCAGCGGGTAGCGAGAGGAGAAGTACATCCACCGACAGCTCGTGTGGAAGTGCGATATCAAGGCCCGACAGCTTTTCAACGAGCCCAATCATACGAACCCCATGCTCGCGGACCGAAGTCCCATCGTGCATGCGGCTTGTCATAAGCTCCTTGACAGCCGTGAACCTCTCATGTCGAGAGTTCTCCCCGTACAGCTCTTTGAGATGAAAAAGTATGTCAGCAGCATACTTCGTCTTCTCAAAACGCCGTTTCATTTCATTGGACATCGATGCCATCACATAGCACCGAGCTTTAACCTCGTCGTCCCACCATTGTTTAAGCGTTACCAGCTCCTCAGGGCTGATATCGGCAGGGGCTTCCTTCGGAGGACTCTTCTCTATCGCATAAAGAAGTTTCTCCGAAGCCAATACAAGATTGAGGTTGCGGAGCCAGTCTTGGTAGTTCAGACCGGTGAACTTATTGCTATCAAGTATAGCAGCGAGCGGGTTTTTCATCGAAACCATTTTACAATGCAGTAATACTGAAAAGGAAATGCAGACTACATAACTAACTATATATAAAATAATCGCTAAGACATAAAACAAGGTCGTTAAGTTTTATGAATTACCCTCTCACTATTTTAACGATTTCACCACCCTCTAATGAAATCGAGAAAACAGGTTTCTTTAGTGGGTACATGGAGCCCAATCAAGCGATCATGGACCCGAATAATATCAGCCATCCATGACCCCCAAAAGGTAGTTTCCGATTGCAACCGGTGCAACCTCCATGTATTCACCTCACGTCCAGTAAGGGCCCAATAATATGACGCCGTTTACTATCACGTGTCAAGATTATCCATCAATGTTGAGTCGTGAAGGACGGTCCCCTTAACGTCCCCAATAATATTAGCCAACGTTAAAGAGAGTTCCAACCGAACTCACAACAATTGTCAATGGCGTGGAAAGCTTTCCGGCATACATGACCCCCTCAATAATATGAGTCGGGCCATGTATACGGGTAGCATCGACGTACACCCATTTTTGATGAAAGGTAGGGATAATTTAAACAAGTTTAAATTTCCTTTAGTTTATCGAATAAACATATATCTTGATATTAGTTTTAAATCATATTTAAAAAGAGTAACTAACTATATATCACATATATATAAATATTGGGATGATCGATCGCGAGAGCTGTGCGGTCCGTGGTTGCCAGCCACGGACCTGGGTCCAATCCTAGGGGTAATGCAATATGCAATGCAATCCTATTACAATGCTTTCGGTTTTACAGATCTTCGGTCTTCAATATTCTTGATCGTCATTGTCCACCGTCTTTGGATGTCCTCCCACTAAATCTAGTAATTTTACATTTAAATGTACCATGAAAAATAAGGGATACATTTATCAAGGGGTGGGAACGGGCCACAAACAGGCCCACTTTAAATGATAATCAAAATATTTACAACCGAATCACAAAAACCTATCGCATACACCTAACAAATTGGACACGGCTCTCGATCATCCCAATCATGCAGATAATCTAATTAACATGCATTAATTAAATAATCAAATTATTTATCGCAAAATCATATTTTAATCATAAAATCGCATTTTATAATAAAATCGTATTCTGTCGATAAAATAAAATTTTAATCAACAAAATCATATTTCATTATAAAATCATATTTTACAATTAAAATCACATTTTGCTAAATTTAATTATATCATATTGGCTTAAAACAATTTTAGGCCCAAAAATTTCAAAATTTCAAAATCGACCAAAACGGGCCCGATATCGAATACCGGCCCGAAAACTTCGCGGGCTGCCCGGGACAGGCCCGAACAAAACCTAAAAGCAAAATTTAGCCATCGCAATGACGCAGGAGATTCGCCGGACGGCGGCCACCGGCGGCGACCACCACCACGAAAATCGTGCGGCGCAAGGCCATGCATGCGGCCGCGACAAGCGTGGCACAGCCGCGCAACGCGATGCGCGACAGGTGCATCATCGCGCGCTGTCGCTTCAACCATCGCTTCGTGCGCCATCGTGCGGCAAGCGCACGGCGCAGCGGCTAAGGTGCGCGACAAGCACACGGCGCAGCGGCCGACCAACAGCGCAACAATTTGTGCGGGCGACGGCCGATCATCGTGCGTAGCCGAGGTGATCTCCGTGCGCCAAGGGTGGCACAAAGCAGCGCGCATGCTTCCCCTAATCGTCGTGCAACCAGTGCGCATAAAGGAAGGGCAGCGGCCGGCCAGCAGGTGGCTATTTGCGCAGCCATGCGCGCGCAATCACGCGCTAGTGTAGGGCCGCCGTGCACGGCGGCGGCTGGCGGCCGAGTTCCAAAATTTCCTTTGTTTTTCAATAGATTCAATCTGAAATTCAGAGATTAGATACAATAAGGCACAGTTGTATTGATCAGATCCGAACCTTGGCTCTGATACCACTGTTGGGGAACCACGGCGGATCCGGATCACGCCTCCCGACGAGGCAACGGAAGAACAAAATTGGGCCGGGAGACGATCAATACAATTCTATAAACAAGCAGGCTATGACATTGATAGGGTGTCTATTGTTGATTACCTTGCTGGAAACTCGTGTCTGGCTCCGACCAGTTTTGCGAGGAAACGGGCACTTCACGGTAGATGGCGGTAGATAACGTCAATCAGGTCCACGACCGGATACGAGACTCCTTCGTCAGCCTGAAATAGAAGGCCTGACGAGATTGGCGCGGACGGATTCTCCTCGAAAAGTTGGCCGGAGCAAGTCCGGCGAGCGAGGCGGCGGCGGCGCGTGGCGTGCACGGAGGCGGCGGCGTGAGGTTGGAGGAGAAGTGGAGGCGGCGGCTTTTGCTAGGTTTATGGTTATGATTAAGTGTAATGAGTTAAGTGTATTTTGTTATGAAGCCTAAGTCTATATTAAATAGACTTAGTGATGGACTTGGACCGGCCCAACGGGCCCGGGTCCAACGGATGAACATTCAGTTCATCCCCATCACCGTGACTTCATCGTAACTCCGATCGCCGATCAGATCGGACCGATCGACTCAGTTTCCAAAACTGAATACTATGATCTGAAAAACCATTTTTCAGAACCCCAGTGCAAAATGACCGTTTTGCCCCTCAACAGCGGGAAATCACGATTTGACCCCTGTTGACTTTTAGGAAGTCGCACTCCCCAAAATCCTCTTCTCATGAACACAATGAGCTGAGTATCCGTGCGGGAATATCGAATCCAGTACTTGTGTGACCCTCAATGGTTATCCACTCGACTAATGGTAACCACTTGGAAAGTCCGAACGAGGGTAGTTCGATAGATCACCAGGTCACTATCTATCTGCATGCTTAGAACATCACAATGTTCCCTACCAATGAAACATGGTACTTCGCATCGCAGATACTAGTCTCAAGCTCGGGCGGCCTTATCCTCATTTTGACGGCCCAATCGACTAGGAACATGTTCAGAATACACAGTGACTATTAGATGTGTTTAATGATAGCCGTCATACCCACTATCACATCTAACATACACTTTAGTGCATTCTAGGTCTTTACTCAACGCAATTGTTAATCATTATACAACACAATGAAAGTAAAGAATGCCATATAAATAAATGCGAATATCATATATAAAGATTGTTCCATACAAGAGTCTATGAACCCACACGCCACAAGTTGGCTAGTTGGGCATCTACTCTAACACATACAACGTGTCTACTGGCTATATTTATTACCGTTGTATCCAAAGAGTATATATAGAGGAGAAGATCAACTGTGAAGAAGGGAGCAACAGACAACAATTAATTGAAAGCGCAAGCTAACAAAAACCTTCACAAGCACAAGAAAAGTTCATCTTGAACCAACTTATACAAGTGACACACACACATATTTCTTACTTCATTTTCTGTGTCACACTCTTCTATTACACACTATGCATCATTGAGCATTTGTTGTAAACCATAAACAGAGAGTGTTGAAGTGCTAGAATAGCACGACCAGCTTAGAGCTGAGACTATTGTATTGTGAACCAGATCGTGGGTCTGTGTTTCGTTGGTTGTTTGCTAGGAGTTCTCGTGGCTGCTGGTTGCGGGAGTGGGTTTGTACAAAGAGTTGTATAAATCAAAGTCTTCTAGTGTAAACCTTCCCATTGAGGAAGAATGAGAGACGTAGGAGAATTTGCTCCGAACTTCCAGAAACAAATCTCTCGTCTCTACAACTTTTACATTCACGCACTTGATTAAATTGTTCAGCATATTGAATCGTGTTCATTCCACATAAAAATCATTTTATTACACGAGACAACAGTAGACTCTGAGAACCTTCGTAGCTGGTATCTAAGCTGGAAGTTTCATCCAAAGCTGTAAAACCTTTCGAAATAATTTTCAAACGAAAATAAGCAAAGGAGTTCATTCACCCCCCCCCCCCCCGGAACTCCCGAGCTTGCTTTCGATCCTAACAAGTGGTATCAGAGCAGGTTTCTCAGTGACTGAACAATTTATTCGTTCTTACTTATTAAATATGGCGATTTCTCACAATAAAATTCCTATGTTCTCTAAGGAGGAATACAATGTCTGGAAGATCCGGATGCAAGCGCACCTAGCAGCACAAGATGACGATGTGGTTCGTAATCACCAACGGACCAATGCAAATAGTGAAAGTAAACACTGCTGTGGCAATTGCAAGTGGTGCACCCCAATGGATTGAGAAACCCAGACAGGAGTGGACCTCGGAAGATAAAAGTAAGGAAATCTAGATAATGTTGCGAAAGATATACTCCACAAGACGCTAGACAACAACATGTTTAGCAAAATCCAGACTTGCACAATCGCTAAGGAGATCTAGGAAAAGTTGACCCAGATATGCGAAGGGAATGAGAAAACAAAGGAAAACAAGCTGATCGTGGCCTTACATGTCAGGCCTCATGCTCACAACAGAGATAAACAACGCACAAACAAGCGGGAGATAATAAAAAGCGGGTAAAATTTTTGCTTTTGGCCTGACGGTTTAAACCAATATAATTTAAAATACAACAATACTTAAAATAGATATAAAACCAACCAATCAAACGTTACAACATACAATCAAACAGCACAGAAAATGGCATCCCAAGGCTAACAGCCAACTACAATCATATAAGCATCACCCGTGACATCCCACCCACGATGTTACCAGTGCATATAAATAATATACATAACTGGGACACTCTAACCACCTCCTGGGGCACCTCCAGCTGGTTAAACCCACGACCAGCTGTAAAACCTGAGTTCCCTAAAAAACAACACAACAAGGAAACAACCAAGCCCCAGAGGGACATGGGGTCAAACCCCAGTACGGAGAGCAACTGAAATAGCTAAAGGAAAGCATAAGATAAAATGCAGATGCTATGCATGAGACACCGGATAACAACTGAAGGCTTCAACCGAAAAGGGAGCCAAGGAACTCAAACATAGCTCCATAAGATCTGCAACGAATCAGTGGCCACGGGGTGTGTTCAAAGTGTGGTAATGAGCCACTCGCCTTGACACTACACCCGAATACCAGATGCATCAAGCAACTCAACCTGCTGGTTCCTCGCCCATGAACTGTGGTAGTTAACCACTCGGTGCATGGTGGCTAACAGATCCCAGCAGGGAGATGAGAGTGCGGTATTGCCGCTCGCCCTCGCATCCTGGTAAGAAACAACAGCGCAATACAACAAGATACAAGGCTACAAGATACAATACACGAGGAATCTGAAATATGTATGAACAAATGCGTGTATGCAGTTCACATAAAAACAGCTAGCATAACACAAATTCATAGCAAGCAATACACAGCAATGTTCACCGAAGCATCCCAGCAGCCTCACATTATATCTCAAGCAACTTCCAAGCTATCACAAGCTCAAATCTGTACCTATATTTCTGTGCAATAGTCACCACAAATACAAGCCCGAGAGATTCAATTCCAACACCTGCCGAAGCAAATACATACAAAACCATCTCAGGCATACACAGAAGGTTACGTCCATCAATAGAAACTCACGGCTGGGAGTCACGCATTCAAACCAGCTATCATCCTACTCAACAACTCAATAGGAAGCTTAACTTAAGGCTAGGAACAAGATCTTATCAAATACAAACGAAGTTCTACCTGAACTACGCAACACAGGAACAGGGCAGCAACTTTGCACTCCACAACTAGCCAACCACAGCCTCCAAGACTGGTATAGGATGAAAGAGCTTCTTGAGAGGAGTCCAACGCTACCTCGATCATGAAAAACGATGACCGGAATCAACGGAAATTCGACGGAGAAACTCACGATGAACAGTACTAGGGTTCGAGAAACAGAGGTCGACAATCGGGAGAATATTCGCTAAGTATGGGATCTGGTACTCAAAATCGAAGACCAATTCTTCCTTAAATACATCTCGCAACTGCTGAGATCTGGGTAAAAACATCCATCGACAAAACCAGCAGTTGCGCTACTAAAATCCCAACCAGAAGTCGCATAACAACCAACGACTGGTTGAACCAAAAGCTGGTGTCTTACATAACCAGCAGCTGGTCGCTAAGCCAACGTCTGGATATCAAACAACCCAAAAGCGGGTCACTGATTACGACTGGTTCTCAAATCAAAAGCTGGTACCAGACGCTAACCAAAACGCTGCGTTCCAACTTAATTAAACGGCGTCGCATAACCCCAACGTCTGGATTCCTTAGCGCTAACCAAAACGACGTCGCACATCCTACGTCATCAAATATGGTCGCTAACTCTCGCGCACCAGCAGTCGCAAGCTACAGGAATGTTGACCCGTGTTGACGTCTGCTCTTAGCGATACAACCAGTCGACACACACGCGAACAAATCTCTCGCAGCTGGTACCCAAAACGGCGTTGCACCAGCTTAACTAAACGCTGTCGTTTAGAACCAACGCAAAACACAACAAGGCAACATCTGAAATTCTAAAACACTACCATACTTCACCTACACGACGACGTTTAGATCTCTTGCGCCACCAAATACGCGCTATGACTTGATTTCACTACCGACCAGCTTTCACCACAAAACCAGATCTCACAAAACAGATCTCAAGCTCAAAAATACCAAAATTTCCAGAATTGCTTTAAACACCGATTAATCTAACAATTAATCTCATTATTGATTTCCAGGTCTCACATTTCTCCCCCACTAAAAAGGATTTCGTCCTCGAAATCACACACAACAATTCCGGAAAACAACACAGAAACAGAAATCAAAACTGAAATTCGCCTAACACAGGCCAAGAGTTCAAGATAACTGAGCAAACAACTAACACAGCTAGGGAAGAAATACAACTAAAAACTATCAGCTACTGGAAATTTAGCTCAACAGCTACTCAAACAGATGCAGCCACTCGCGCTGCATCTTTTCTTCCAGCTCCCAAGTAGCTTCTTCCCTGCCATGTTTGCTCCATTGCACCATCACCAACGGAATGGCTTTATTCCTCAATTGTTTCTCTTTTCTGCCTAGGATCTGCAGGGGATATTCCTGATAACTCAACGTCTGATCTAGCTCAACCTCGTCAGTCCTCAGCACATGAGACGGATCTGGCTCGTACTTCCTCAACATGAAAACATGAAAGACGTCATGTATAGAAGCTAATTCAGGAGGCAACAGCAGCCGATACGCTAAAGAGCCAATCCTCTCAACAATTTCATACGATCCGACGTAACGAGGGACTAACTTTCCCTTGTGTCCAAAGCGCATAACACTGCGATGGAGAAACTTTAAGGAAAACCTGATCACCAACCTGAAACTCTAAAGGTCGACGCCTCTTATTCGCATAGCTGGCTTGGCGATCTTGTGCAGCTTTCATTCGCTGTCGAATTAGATCCACATGATCCTTCATTTGCTGCACAAAATCTGGGGCAGATAGCTGCTTCTCCCCCACTTCTTCCCAACATACTTGCGATCTGCACTTCCTGCCGTACAAGGCCTCAAAATGCGCCATACCAATCGTCACTTGATAGCTGTTATTGTACGAAAATTCCACCAGACAACGCGTCCTGCCAGCTACCACCAAAATCCATCACAACAGCTCGTAACATATCCTACAACGTCTGGATAGTTCTCTCAGATTGGCCATCTGTTTGGGGGTGATATGTGGTGCTCATAGCCAATCTGGTACCCAAGGCTGTTTGCAGACTATTCCAAAACCTGGAAGTAAACCTCGGATCTCGGTCTGAGACGATCGAAATAGGCACACCGTGATGTCTAACCACGAAATCCACGTACAGTTTCGCCATTTTCTTCAACGAGAAAGTCATCCCATAGGGAATAAAATGTGCAGACTTCGACAATCGGTCAATAACCACCCAAATAGCATCGCATCCTCTGCTGGAACGAGGCAGATGCATCACGAAATCCATCGCTATGTGCTCCCAATTCCATTGGGGCACTTCCAAACTCTGTAATAGACCACCAGGTCTCATCCTTTCGGCCTTAACCATTTGACAATTCAAACAACGAGCAACGAATCCAGCAATGTTGCTCTTCAGTCCAGCCCACCAGAAGTGCGGCTTCAACGCATGGTACATCTTCCGTGCACCAGGATGAACACTGTGTCTACTGCAGTGTGCTTCCCGAAGGATCTCCTCCTTCAAATCAATGAGGTTAGGTACAACCAGCCTGCCACAAAACCCTCAAGCAACCATCCGAAGAAACAGAGTAATCCTCAAGTTCCCCAGCCCTGACGTTTAACTCAACTCGTGGAACAGTCCTTTGAGCCGCTCTTATAGTCGAAACGATCTGTGGCTCCACTTGAAAAGAAGAAACCACAACACAATCCTCAGCTAGGTAGAACATCCAACCAGTAGTGTTAAGATGCTCCTGATCCTTAGAAATGTACAACGAAGCAAGCATCTCACTAGCCTTCCTGCTCAAAGCATCGGCCACTACGTTCGACTTCCCAGGCTGGTACTTGATCTCGCACTCAAAATCCTTTAGCAGCTTCATCCAACGACGTTGTCTCATGTGAGGATTGAGAAATTTGATTAGTGATTAATAAGATTTTGGAAGGATTAGTCACGAGATTTGAATTACCAAATTTCTCTAAGTATCGAAATCAGTCGTAGCAAGCCAGCACACGGTGCAGTAGTCAACGTTCACCTTGAGCACGTTGAAAGGCATCTCGCACTGCTCAGTCCACACAAACCGCTTGCCGTTCTGCGTCAGTTGAGTCATCGGCTTAGGCTATACTAGAGAATACCTTGATTAAAACGACGGTAATAGCCAGCCAAGCCCTAAAAAAACTGTGAATCTCGGAAACATTTCTGGACGCTCCCAGTTCAGAACAGCATCAACCTTACTAGGACCCACCGAATCCCCTCGGCTGAAACAACATGTCCCAAGAAAACGACACGATCCAGCCAAAAATCGCACTTGGAGAATTTAGCATACAACTGCTGTTCTGTCAACCTCTGAAGGACAATTCTCAAGTGATCCTTATGCTCCAAAGGAGTATTTGAGTATACCAAGATGTCGTCAATAAACACAATCACGAACTGATCTATGAACTCTCTGAAGACCCAATTCATCAGATCCATGAAAACTGCTGGGGCATTTGTCAAACCAAACGGCATAACCAAAAACTCGAAATGCCCGTACCTGGTACGAAAAGCAGTCTTCGCGACATCCTGATCTCTCACTCTCAGCTGATGATACCCTGAACGAAGGTTGATCTTCGAGTACACCGCAAAACCTTGCAGTTGATCAAACAGGTCATCGATTCTCGGCAACGGCTACTTGTTCTTAACTGTCGCTTTGTTCAGCTGGCGAAAGTCAATGCACATCCGCATTGAGCCATCCTTCTTCTTCACAAACAAAATGGGCGCTCCCCACGGCGACATACTAGGTCGAATGAAACCTTTCTCCAGCAAATCGTCCAACTGCACCTTGAGTTCTCTCAACTCCGCAGGCGCCAGACTATACGGGGCACGAAAAATCGGAGCTGTGCCGGGCACCAGCTCAATGCTGAAGTCTATCTCCCTCCTCGAAGGAAAACCAGGAATCTCCTCCGGAAAAACATCGGGAAAGTGTGGCACTACGGGAACGTCACTGAGCTGCACACGAGAAGAAAAAGACACATCCAAAGCGTAGATCAGAAAACTCGCATCCCCTAAGGACAGCAAGCTGAACATCTCCATCGCTGAGACTAAGGGGATCTTTGATCGAGAATCCTGGCCGTAGAAGTCCCACTTCTCGCCAGACAAAGGCCTAAAATGAACAATCCCATGGAAGCAATCCACAGAGGCCCTATAGTTGGACAACACATCCATCCCAACTATACAATCGAAAACCCACAACAGAAGGCGGATCAAACTCACACCAACACATGCTCGCCAAAACGCAACACGCCATATAGCAAAACCTCCTGGGAGAACAGGCTAACACCGCCAGGGGTAGAAACAGAAACAGCATCGCGCAAAGGGATGGTATGCAAACCATGCTCAACAACAAACGAATCAGAGATAAATGAATGCGATGCACCGATGTCAAACAACACATGCGCAGGAAAATCGAAAACGAGACATGTACCTGCGATCACCCGGCCCGACGTCTCCTCCGCCTGCTCCCTAGTGATGACGTTGGCCTGAGAATTCTGAGGTACAGAGTAAAAAGGCTGAGACGACTGTCCGAATCACGACGGACCAGGCTGCTGGAAAGGCCTGAACTGAGTCTCACCAATCCTGGGCTGCTGAAACTGAGGGGAACGACCCCTAGACTGACCTCCACGACCCTGAGGCTGGGCCGCGGTCTGCTGTGAACCAGCTGACGTACACACTCTAGAAAAATGCCCGTACTGACCACAAATGTTGCAGGAACCCTGCACACCAACACACTGGGTAGAAGGATGCTTCCCACCGCAAAAACCACAGAACTCAGCCCGAGAACCACTGCTACTCGAGCTTCCTGAACCAGAAGAGCCAGAACCCGACTTCTTCTTGAACTGCTGACCGCGGGTCGATATACAACGAGGAAAGCATCTCACTAGCCTTCCTGCTCAAAGCATCGGCCACTACGTTCGACTTCCCAGGCTGGTACTTGATCTCGCAATCAAAGTCCTTTAGCAGCTCCATCCAACGACGTTGTCTCATGTTCAAGTCGAGCTGCGAAAACAGATACTACAAACTCTTGTGGTCCGAGTACACCACAAATTGCTCGCCATACAGGTAATGACGCCAGATCTTCAGCGCAAAGACCACGGCTGCTAGCTCCAAGTCATGTACTGGATAACGAGTCTCGTGCGGTTTCAGCTGCTGCGAGGCATACGCAATGACTCGACCATTCTGCATCAACACACAACCCAATCCATTGAGCGAAGCGTCAGAACAAACAACAAAACCACCTGATTCGGACGGCATAGCCAGCACAGGTGCAGTAGTCAACTTCTCCTTGAGCAGTTGAAAGGCATTCTCGCACTGCTCAGTCCACACAAACCGCTTGTCCTTCTGCGTCAGTTGAGTCATCGGCTTGGCTATACTAGAGAATCCTTGATAAAACGACGGTAATAGCCAGCCAGACCCAAAAAACTGTGAATCTCGGAAACATTTCTGGGACGCTCCCAGTTCAGAACAGCATCAACCTTACTAGGACCCACCGAAATCCCCTCGGCTGAAACAACATGTCCCAAGAAAACGACACGATCCAGCCAAAAATCGCACTTGGAGAATTTAGCATACAACTGCTGTTCTGTCAACCTCTGAAGGACAATTCTCAAGTGATCCTTATGCTCCAAAGGAGTATTTGAGTATACCAAGATGTCGTCAATAAACACAATCACGAACTGATCTATGAACTCTCTGAAGACCCAATTCATCAGATCCATGAAAACCAACCTCTGAAGGACAATTCTCAAGTGATCCTTATGCTCCAAAGGAGTATTTGAGTATACCAAGATGTCGTCAATAAACACAATCACGAACTGATCTATGAACTCTCTGAAGACCCAATTCATCAGATCCATGAAAACTGCTGGGGCATTTGTCAAACCAAACGGCATAACCAAAAACTCAAAATGTCCGTACCTCGTACGAAACGCAGTCTTCGCGACATCTTGTTCCCTCACTCTGAGCTG
>KV014329.1:4918-17157 GCA_001598015.1 Dorcoceras hygrometricum | reverse complement strand
TTTAACGTTGGCTCATATTATTGGGGACGTTAAGGGGACCGTCCTTTACGACTCAACATTGATGGGTCATCTTGACACGTGATAGTAAACGGCGTCATATTATTGGGCCCTTACTGGACGTGAGGTAAATACATGGAGGTTGCGCCGGTTGCAATCGGAAACTACCTTTTGGGGGTCATGGATGGCTGATATTATTCGGGTCCATGATCGCTTGATTGGGCTCCGTGTACCCACTAAAGAAACTTGCTTTCACGATTTCATTAGAGGGTGGTGAAATAGTTAAAATAGTGGGAGGGTAATTCATAAAACTTAACGACCTTGTTTTATGTCTTAGCGATTATTTTACATATAGTTAATGATGTTTGTATGTTTTCCTTTTCAGTATTACTGCTTATATAATGGTTTCGATGAAAAACCCGCTCGTTGCTATACTTGATAGTAACAAGTTCACCGGTCTGAACTACCAAGACTGGCTCCGCAACCTCAACATTGTGTTGGCTTCGGAGAAGCTCCTCTATACGATAGACAAGAGCCCTCCGGAGGAAACCCCTGCCGATATCAGCCCTGAGGAGCTGATTACGCTTAAAAAATGGCGGGACGACGAGCTTAAGACTCGATGCTATGTGATGGAATCGATGTCGAACGAAATGCAACGGCGCTTTGAGAAGACGAAGTATGCTGCTGACATACTTTTTCATCTCAAAGAATTGTACGGGGAGAACTCTCGACATGAGAGGTTCACGGCTGTCAAGGAGCTTATGACGAGCCGCATGCGCAATGGGATTTTGGTCCGCGAGCATGGGGTTCGTATGATTGGGCTCGTTGAAAAGCTGTCGGGCCTTGATATCACACTTCCACACGAGCTGTCTGTGGATGTGCTTCTCCTCTCACTACCTGCTGCATTCGACCCCTTTGTGGTCAACTTCAACATGAACAAGCTGGCAGCCACCCTTGAAGAGGTGGTTAACATGCTTGTAGTGTTTGAAGGAACCATAAATAAGGACAAGCCCGTCCTCCTTATGGGCTCTTCTGCGAAGAAGGGGCCTAGACGCAAGGGAAAGAAGCGTTCTGCCCCTGCAAAGGAGGAAAAGCCCACCAAGAGGCCAAAGGCAAAGGATTCCAAGCCAAACAAGAGCGAGGATGTTTGCCACCCCTGACACAAGCCTGGGCATTGGAGGAGGAACTGCAAGGAGTACCTCGAGCAGTTGCGAACTGCGAAAGGTATGTTCTATATTGAAATAAATATGTCTCTTAATTCGACTTCTTGGGTACTTGATACCGGATGTGGATCTCATATCTGCAATGATTTGCAGGTGATGACAAGAAGTCGACGTCTTAGAGAGGGTGAGACCCACTTGAGGCTTGGAAATGGAGCAAGAGTTGCTGCAGTAGCTATAGGAGATGTTTATTTATTTCTGTCTTCTGATTTTAAGTTGTTATTGAGAAACGTTTTATTTGTTCCCGAATTAATAAGAACATTATTTCTGTTTCTATGCTTGATAGTGATGGATATTTATGTATGTTTGCTAATTCGATTTGCAATATTTATAAGAATGAATGTTTAATTGGTATTGGGGAACGCGAAAACGATTTATACACCTTAAAATTAAAAGACGTTCCAACTCGCGATATCGAAGCACATACAACAACGATTAAAAGGAAACACGATAACTTGAACCCAACACAACTTTGGCACGCTAGGCTAGGTCATGTTTCTCTAAGTAGAATGAACAAGTTAGCTAGGAGTGACATGTTTGATCTGTCAGACATTAACTCCCTACCGACTTGTGAGTCTTGTATTAAGGGAAAGATGACTAAGCAACCCTTCAAGGGCAAGGGTGAGCGTGCTCAAGGCCTATTGGATTTGATCCATACTGATGTGTGCGGCCCATTTAGTATTGGTACTAAATACGGTCACACATATTTCATCACCTTTACCGACGATCACTCTAGGTATGGGTACTTGTACTTAATGAAGCACAAGTCTGAATCCTTTGAAAGGTTCAAAGAATTCAAGGCTGAAGTAGAAAATCAATTAGGCAAAAGTATTAAAGCACTTCGATCCGATCGAGGTGGCGAATACTTGAGTGCTGAATTTCAAGACTATCTGAAAGAGAATGGGATTCTCGCACAGTGGACCCCTCCGGCCACACCACAGCTCAATGGTGTAGCGGAGCGTCGTAATCGGACCTTGTTGGACATGGTTCGATCTATGATGAGCTTCACTGAACTTCCTACCTCGTTTTGGGGCTATGCGCTCGAAACGGCGGTAATGTTGTTGAACAATGTCCATACCAAGGCGGTGGACAAGACTCCATATGAGATATGGATGGACAAACCACCCAAATACTCATACATGAGAATTTGGGGATGTCCTGCTTACGTGAAGCAGACAGTGGGAGATAAGCTGGATACGAGATCCATCTTATGCTACTTCAATGGGTATCCAAAGAATTCCATTGGATACTGCTTCTACTATCCAAGTGAAACAAAAGTGTTTGTTTCTAGAAATGCCACCTTTATG
Organism: Dorcoceras hygrometricum; assembly: GCA_001598015.1. NCBI lineage: Eukaryota > Viridiplantae > Streptophyta > Magnoliopsida > Lamiales > Gesneriaceae > Dorcoceras > Dorcoceras hygrometricum. The sequence goes on along the minus strand of KV014329.1, from coordinate 14,633 downwards.
GAAAGGGAATTTCTACTTGATAGAAAGGGCAGAATAGTAGAACTCGAAGAGGTTCGAGAACCAACTGAAGTACCAAGTGAATCCCTGCGCCTCCAGAGCCAGTACCAGAAATGGTAGCACCTAGGAGATCCGAAAGGGTTCCTAGGGCTCCTGAGAGATATGGTTTTCTCCTTGAAGATGATCAAGGTGATCAAGTTGTTAGATCTGATCCAAGAACTTTCAAGGAGGCAATTTCCGATGCAGATTATAATTTGTGGCTTGAAGAAATGCAGTCTGAGTTTGACTCAATGCATGCTAACCAAGTTTGGACTCTTGTTAATCCTCCCGAAGGAATTGTTCCTATTGGGTGCAAATGGGTGTACAAGAGGAAACTTGGGCCTGATGGTAAGGTAATGACCTACAAGGCACGACTGGTCGCTAAAGGTTACACTCAAAGGCAAGGTGTTGACTATGATGAAACCTTCTCGCCAGTCGCAATATTCAAGTCAATTAGAATCTTATAGCCATATCCGCATGGTACGGCTATGAGATATGGCAAATGGATGTGAAAACTGCGTTCCTTAATGGAAACATTAAGGAAGAGATCTATATGACACAGCCTGAGGGTTTCACATCTGTTGGAAGCGAGCATAAGGTATGCAAGCTTCAGAGATCGATCTACGGTCTCAAACAAGCATCGCGAAGTTGGAACCTGAGATTCGATGAAACAATTAAGGAGTTTGGTTTCATCAAGAATCCCGAGGAGCCATGTGTATACAAGAAGGTAGTTAAAAGCGCTGTGACATTCCTCGTACTTTATGTTGATGATATTCTACTCATTGGGAATGATGTAGGGATGTTGCAGTCAACTAAAGTGTGGTTGTCTAGTAGATTTTCGATGAAGGACATGGGTGAAGCATCCTATATTTGGAATACAGATCTATCGAGATAGATCTAAACGGATGCTCGGACTCACCCAAGCTACCTACATCGATACCATACTTAAGAGGTTCTCTACTGGAAGAGTCCAAGAGAGGACACCTACCTATGTGCCAACGAGGTCACTCTATCTAAGTCTATGTGTCCGAAGACTGATGAGGAGATAGAGAGTATGACACGTGTGCCATATGCCTCGGTAATAGGTAGTATTATGTATGGCATGATCTCGACTAGACCGGATGTCGCATATGCTCTGAGTGTCACGAGCCGCTACCAGGCCAACCCCGGCCAATCGCATTGGAAGGCTGTGAAGGATATTCTTAAGTACTTACGAAGGAATAAGAATATGTTCATGGTCTATGGGGGTGGTGAACCGAAACTGGAAGGCTACACTGATTCTAGCTTCCAGTGTGACGTGGATGATTCGAAGTCAACCTCTGGATTTGTATTCATGCTCAATGGTGGTGCTGTCTCTTGGAAGAGTTTCAAGCAAGACACCATCACGGATTCAACCACTGAGGCTGAGTACATCGCAGCATCAGCTGCTGCTAAGGAGGCGGTTTGGATAAGGAATTTCGTCCAAGAGTTGGGCGTCATTCCTAATGGAGTTGGTCCAGTCCCGGTGTACTGCGACAATATGGGTGCCGTTGCGCAAGCAAAGGAGCCTAGGTCTCACCAAAGATCCAAACATATACTGAGGAAATACCACATAATCCGGGATATTGTGGCTAGAGGTGACATAGCAATTGAGAGAGTCGCCTCTGCGGAAAACGTTGCTGATCCACTTACGAAGCCCCTGCCTGGACCGTTGTTTGAAAAATATCACGAAACGATGGGACTGCGTCTGATGAGTAGTTGGCTTTAGGGCAAGTGGGAGATTGTTAGAGTAGATGCCCAACTAGCCAACTTGTAATGCCCGAAATAATTAAGAAGAGAATTAGTAAGTCCGACATTTAAGATTGTCAAATAATAGATTTTGATGAAGCTTGATTATGAGCTCGGATTTTTTCTGGAAGTGTTGAGTGATTAAGGAACTGAGTATCGTTGAATTGCGCTAAGTGTGGAAACCAGACGAAGCGATTTGATAAAATCGTTCAGCAGCAGGGCAACACTACTGTAGCTTGCGACTGGTTGAATTTTGAAAATTCAGTTGAAGCGCTAGTGTTGGTCGCAGCTGGAAGCAGAAGCACAAATACAAGGATCAACGAGGCAACGCCACGTGTTGGTTACTATTACGCACATGGGAACCAGCAGCAAGAGTTCTTTGTGTATCTGCTGGTTTATTGATGTGTCGACTGGTTTTGATGACGTAGGTGCGACGTCGTCATTTTGAGGTTAAACACGAACCAGTCGAGCAATTTGGAGTCCAGCCGAGAGAGCAATGCGACATCGTTTTGACTTATGAAAAGAAACCTCGATACGATGTCGTTTTGCATGAATTAGAGACCAGTTGAGGGGTCGGAAATTAGTTGATGGTTTGTTGTATATGCTGGTTACTCAGTCGAGGGAACAATGCGACACCGTTTAGATTATGGAACAGGAACTCTCGATACGATATCGTTTTGGATGACTTAACAGAATCAGTCGTTGGGATAGAAGAGCGACCAGCTGCTGGTTTCTTTTAATTAAAGGTGATACCAGCTGATGATACGTTACGACATCGTTGGAATTAATGGTAACGACATCGTTTTGAGTTTTGAATTGTTGCGACTGGTTGCTACTGCGGCTGATTGTTGCTCCTGCTGTATACCAAGCGAATGATGATTATTTCGAACAGCGACTGAGGAAGATAAACAACAGTTGAAGAATCTGTTTATCGTTATCTACCTTCGAAGCGGTGGGAGTATATCCTGTTTGAATACTCAGCATGACACGTGGAATTAGAATTGAACATATTGGAAATGCTGCAGAAAAATAGAGACCGTTGTCTATAAATAAGATTGAATTCGAAATACTGAGAACATCTTGATTACAGATATCGGACTTTGATTCTGTGACGTCCTCAGGAAGTGTTGAAACAGAGTTTTAGCGAAGTACTTTGACCACAGATATTAACGAAGGTATAATTTGGCAGTAGAGTCAGGGATTAGATTACTCAAGAATGAGTTTCTTGAGTTATACCGCTGAAATCACATACATGTTTGATTACTGTTCTTGATTTAGAACTTGAATTGTGTTTTCGAAGCCGGAGATGGTTTCGATAGATGAATATTCATGTCAAGATCGGATACGAATCTTGATGGCGTCGAACTGAAATGGAATCAATTCTGAGATCGAAGAAGAGAACTAGAATCATTTCATTACATTGCATTTTGTTTACAGATTGATGAACTGTTATGAATTTTATTGCTAATATTCATGCCTGCTGATTATACTGAGATGATTCTCATCGGAGTTTATCCGGCTGTTGTTTTGTTTTGTGTGTGTGCATGACAACAGGTAGACGAGAGCTGAACTGAGGTGGGGCATGAGTAGTGGGAGCTAGCTAACTAAACGAAACGCAACAAAGAAGAAGAATTGTTAGAGTTCAGCAGTTAGCATAATTGATATAATTAGCGATAAGATGGAACCTGGTTTTACTGCTGCTGGTCAGCTTTTGTATTAGTAGACATCATGTGTAATAGCTATTTGTATTGGTTTGTTCTGTTATAAATAAATAGCTTTTGAAACACAAACGTAGTCCTGTATTGTTTCCTAAGACCAGCTGATGGGACCAACTATAAAAAAAAAATGGGTTTCCAGATTTCATCACTTAAATTTGAAGGTTAAATTAGATGCTAACTAAACATCCATAAGATGAGATTAGAAGATTAATTGTGAGCAGAGAGCCTCACAACAGGTGGTATCAGAGCGCTACTAAATTATTAAGATCATTGAACTAGATGAGTTGGGTAGATCGAGTTCTTCCTGACTAATTAGATTACAGAAACAAATGAATTGCATGCTTGTGTGGTATATGTCTTACTGTTTTTGAATTTATATCACATGATGATTGTGAATAAATGGTAAGAATATACCAAAGAGTTATGAGAATTACATGCTTTGGAAGTGATTAATAGCATGTATTGAGTGACGTATGCATCAGAACTCGATCTTTTGAGCAGCAGTACATTCATGTATGCTAATCAGAGGAGGGATTGAGATTGACTTGTTATTGATTGATGAGGAATGATAAACAAGTCTGTTTGATTTATAGATATGCCTCCACGAAGAAACACTAATAGACAGACAGAGCAGGGTAGTACATCGACTGATGTATTGAATGCTGCTGCTACTCCGATGGAAACTTTGTTAAAACGATTCCAGTCGTTTAAACCACCGACTTTGACAGGAACAAAAAGTGCTATTGATTGTGAGAATTGGCTAGAAGATATTGAACAGTTATTTGAGGTACTTGATTACACCGATGATCGTCGGGTGAAACTGATTATACACCAGTTGCATGGAATTGGTAAAAGTTGGTGGGTGGCAACAAAGAAAGCGCTTGAAAATCAGGGTACTGTGATTACTTGGGCAGTATTTCGAACAACTTTCTACCAACGATTCTTCCCAGTTTCTTATAGGAAGGACAAAGGAGCGGAATTTGCAAACTTGCGATGAGGGCAGTTGAATATAGAGGAATATGTTGCCAAGTTTACAAGTTTTGATGGTCCGTTTATAGGATCAAAAAGATCAGCAGGTGCGCATTTGTTAAAAGCCTTTAAAGATTTTGCACGCTGCCGATACAAACTTGAGCTGCAATAGCTCGTTGTTCTTGAACATTTAAAATCACAAGAGCACCGGAGACAGATCGGGTATGATTTAAAAATCATGCGGAAAATACCAGAACTGAATCCTATATTTTAAAACAACTCAAACAGATTTATGTACAACATAAATCTGTTCGAGACTTGTGCTTGTGTGCTGCTGAAATGCGTGCGTGCTGATTTGTAAACGTGCAATGCGTGCTAAGTAAATATGCAATACTGAATGAATAACAGAGCACACTACTTCTCAAATGCACACCAGCCGCAGCTGTGTGACTGACTACATACACAAGAGTTTTACGTCTTCATGCTTGGATGGGAACTGTGAACATATTTCGAGATTCATTCACAAACAGATGTGAATGAATCCGGGTGTGTGAGATTGATACATTGTAGCTCTCAAACTCTCTGTTTTTCTCACACACGAGGGACATGCTCTAACAAGCTAATCTAGACTTAGCAATCGACACAATAAGCTCCTCTCTAGAATGATTGTCGATTGCTTCATCTTCTTTTCTTTTTCCCTCTGTTGGTGCACTGTACAAACAATGTAATTCTACCACAGTATGTAGTAGCACCAACGTAGTCTCTCAACTGGACGAACGATTTTTTCCTTCAATTTACGTTGCCTCTAATATATAGCCTCTGTTGAAATTCTTCCCGTTGGAAAGCTTCCAAAACTGTTCAGCGCTTCAGATGTCTATCTTGTCTTCTTTCCATTTTGGTGCAACGCTCCTCTGTAAAGTACCGACAGGGGAACAGTACTTGTGTCCTTTTCTTTTGCAGGTCTCTTGTCGCTTTCGCCATTTGAATTGAGCTCAGCAGTTGACATCCATCTTTCGTAAATCGTCAACTGCTTCGCTGCTGATTTATCGCTACGACTGCTGCGCTTTGCTACTTCTTCTTTTCTTTGCGCCTGGATTTCTTGCGACTGGACACTGTAGCCCGCGACTGATTATATATAGCAACAGCTGATTCAAATAAGATCTCGACTTGATGCTGCTGTTGCTTGCGTCTGGTTCATCAATTGCGTCTGGATATCTTTGCGTTGCGACTGGTTCACTGTAGCTTCATCTGCTGAAATAAACAACGCAAAGTCTTCCTGCTGAATCTTTATCGCAATAGCAAAACGATGTCGTATCAACTTATGTAAACTACATCGTTTTGCAATCGCTTTCTCCAAATAGCATCTGCTGATTGCACTGTAGCTTGCGACTGGTTATCTCTTCTACGACGTCGCTTCCCCTTGCGTCTAGATGCAAGCTACCTGCTGATTATTGCGACTGGATGACGTCACCGATGACGTCATCAACAACTAATCCATCTGCTGAATCTCAACACGACGTCGCATCGTCTTTCGCGCTTCGCTCCATCTGCTGATAGCCAACTGCTGATTGTGATGACATCAAGGTTGATGTCATCACAGCTCATTCCATATCTAGCGCATCTCTTCTCATCTGCTGAATCTTCATCTGATCACTGTAGCCTCCTGCTGAATGATGAAGTCACTGCTGATGTCATCTACACTTTACGCTCCAGCTGATCTTCTTCAACAATCCAGCTCCAGCTAGCGATTCTTCGTAGCTTCTTGCTTCTTGGATAGCGACTGTTGATAGATTCATCAACAGTACTTATAATTGCTACTGCTAACAGATTCGCCAACAGTACTTTGCGCATCTTCTTCTTCGATACAATTCTCCAGCAAGCTTCTCAATACATAATCCAGCTGGTTCGCTTCGCACTTTAGCTCTTCAGCTGGTTGTCATCGTTTCAGCTGGTTCATCATGCTCCAGCTGATTTCTTGGCCTCCGCCTGATTACGAACAACTGAACCAACTCTGGACGTCTCCATCGCTAATTCAACTGCCGATTCCATGAACACCAAACCAACTGCTGATCAAAAATGTTGCGAACCAACTGCTGGACAGATATAGCTGCTGCTGATTGTCTTCTTTGTTTCTACAACCTGTACGCTTAACTGGAATTGTTAGAAACACAATAATAGGTTTTGTGTAATTCAAAACATAATTAGGATCTGTCAAAACAGATCCAAAAAGTTTACTGAAATTTGCTCCACATGTTGCCATAAGTGATGAAGCACAAGCTGATCAGTTTATCAATGGCTTGAATCCTGATGTGTTTACTTTGGTGAACACTGGAAGACCAAATACTTTTGCTGATGCGTTGAATCGAGCAAAGGGAGCAGAAGCTGGATTGCTAAGGCAGCGAAGAGCACAATTTGTGCCAGCAGCAGCCAAAGCAGCACAAGAGAACCCACAGATTCCACCACCCCCTCGATTTGATGCTGGAAGCAGCAGTAGTGGAAAGAAAAAGTTCTTTAAAGGAAAAGGAAAACAATTTAAACGTTCAGGTACCAGTAGCTCCTCCAGTTCAAGTGAATTCAAACAACTGGGAGCTGGACAGAAATCTGGAGATTACTGTACCAAGTGTGGAGGCAGACATGCTACAGAACAATGTCGAGGAGTGTCTGGACTTTGCCGTATTTGCAATCAACCGGGACATTTCGCGCGAATATGTCCTCAACGTAATTTTGAGAATTTCCAGAATTCGAAAGTAGCAAGAACAATGCCAATACCAAAAAGGCAAGCCTCCTCTGTATATTCGTATCAACCCCAAAATCCACAACAGAGTAGACAAGGAGGAAGCGAGACAGTGAGCCAACCTCCTAAACAACAAGCAAGAGTGTTTGCATTAACCGAGGAGAAAGCACAGGCAGCCCTAGATGATGTTATTGCAGGTAACTTGTAATGCCCAGAATCATTAAGAAGAGGATTAGTTTAACGTTCCAACATTTACGAATTGATGAAGTTTAATTATGAACTCGGATTTCTTCTGGAAGTGTTGGCGGATTAAAGAACTGTGTATCGTTAAATCGTGCTAAGTGTGAGAACCAGACGAAGTAACCAGTTGAAGCGATTTGATAAAATCAGCAGCAGGTTACTGTAGCTCGCGGCTGGTTGAATTTTGAAATTCAGTTGAAGCGTGAAGCGTTATTTGTTTGGTTCAGCTGGAAGCAGACGCGTGAATACAAGAGTTAATGAGAAAGCGCCACGTGTTGGTTACTACACGAGGAATCAGTAGCAAGAATTCCTTACGCATCTGCTGGTTTATGTACCTGCTGGTTATTGATGTGTATCTGCTGGTTATTGATGTATCGACTGGTTGATAATGACGTAGGTGCGACGTCGTCGTTTTGGTAATAAACGCAAACCAGTCGAGGAGAAAATGGTTCCAGCTGAGAGAATAATGCGACAACGTTTTGACTTATGAACAGGAACCTCGATACGATGTCGTTTTGCATGAATTAGCAACCAGGCGAGGAATTGGAAATCATTCGATAGATTGTTGTATCTGCTGGTTACCCAGTCGAGGGAGCAATGCGACACCGTTTTGATTATAAAACATGAATGATAATACGTCACCGTTTGAATAAAGTAGCGAAACCAGTCGAGGGAATAGGAGAGCGACCAGCTGCTGGTTTCTTTTAATCGAAGTAATACCAGTTGAGGATACGTAACGACGTCGTTGAGATTAGTATAACGACATCGTTTTGATTTTCGAAGTGTTGCCGACTGGATTTATGTTGCGACTGGATTTCTGTTGTTGCGACTGGTTACTACTACAGCTGGTTATTGCGTCTGCTGAAGAACAACGATATTCGAACAGCAACTGAGGACGATCAACAGCAGTTGAGGAATCTGTTTATCGTTATCCACTTTCGAAGCGGTGGGAGTATATCTTGTTTGAATACTCAGCATGACACGTGGAACTCGAATTGAATACGTTGGAAATGCTGCAGAAATACAGAGATCGTTGTCTATAAATAAGAGTGAATTTGAAATGCTGAGAACATCTTGATTTCAGCTATCGACCTTTGATCTTGTGAGTATCTCCGGAAGTGAGGAACAGAGCTTAAGAACACTGATTGAAGTATTTGAAAACAGAGGAAAAAAGGTATAATCTGACAGAAGAGTCAGGAACTAGATTACTTGAGAATGATATTTCTTGAGTATTCCGCTGAAATCACATACATATTTGATTACTGTTCTTGATGTAGAACTGTTCTTGAATTAGAACTTGAGTTATGTGTGTGTCGATCCATCACAGGTAGTGGATCTTTTATATTTGCATGAGTTTGCATATTGAAGAGAATTGAATTGATTCTAATGCCCAGGACTGAGTTGGCTTGATTTTCGAAGCCGGAGATGGTTTCGATAGATGAATATTCATGTCAAGATCGGATACGAATCTTGATGGCGTCGAACTGATATGGAATCAATTCTGCAATCGAAGAAGAGAACTAGAATCATTTCATTTCATTGCATTCGTTTTACAGTTGATAAACTGTTGTGCATGTTATTGTTATTATGCGTACCTGCTGATTATATTGAGATGATTCTCACCGGAGTTTATCTGGCTGTTGTTTTGTTTTGTGTGTATGCATGACAACAAGAAGAAGGAACTAGTGGGGAGCAACCAAGGGTAGTAATAGAGAACTACCTTGCAGCTGGATCAGCAGCAGGTAGAGTAAAATACCAGCTGAGAGTCGATTTTTGTTTGAACAGTTGGTCTTAGGTTGTTCGAGTCTGGTTTTGTATATAAGATTCAAGTTTGTACTAATGAACTTAGTTGTAATCTCTATGGACCATGGAGCATTCGTATAAATAGATACTATTTCCGATACAAGCTGAACCCTTTTTGCTTCTGCTGGTTGAAAATTTTTTTTTTTAAGTAACTTATGTATGAACCAGATTAGATTTATTAAACTTGTTTAGTTTAAAGTAATAACCCACTGATTAAGATCAGAGAATTAATTGTGAGCAGAGAGCCTCACAGTGAGCGTGCTCAAGGCCTATTGGATTTGATCCACACTGATGTGTGCGGCCCATTTAGTATTGGTACTAAGTACGGTCACACATACTTCATCACCTTTACCGATGATTACTCTAGGTATGGGTACTTGTACTTGATGAAGCACAAGTCTGAATCCTTTGAAAGGTTCAAAGAATTCAAGGCTGAAGTAGAAAATCA
>KV014238.1:357288-372033 GCA_001598015.1 Dorcoceras hygrometricum | reverse complement strand
CTAGACAACCATACTTTAGTTGACTGCCGCATTCCTACATCATTCCCAATGAGTAGAATGTCGTCAACATAAAGTACGAGGAATGTCACAGCGCTTTTAACTACCTTTTTATAGACACATGGCTCCTCAGGATTCTTGATGAAACCAAATTCCTTAATTGTTTCATCGAATCTCAGGTTCCAACTTCGCGATGCTTGTTTGATATCGTAGATCTATCTCTGAAGCTTGCATACCTTATGATCGCTTCCGACAGATGTGAAACCCTCAGGCTGCGTCATATAGATCTCTTCCTTAATGTTTCCATTAAGGAACGCAGTTGTTGGATCTGTTTTGACAGATCCTAATTAAGTTTTGAATTACACAAAACCTATTGTTGTTATTCTAACAATTCTATTCTAAGTGCGCAGATTTCAGGTCGAAGAATATGTTCAGTAGTTGGTCTGATGTTCATGGAATCAGCAGTTGAATTAACGATGGAGACGTCCAGAGTTGATTTAGTTGTTTGGTAATCAGGCGGAGGCCAAGAAATCAGCTGGAGCATGATGAACCAGCTGATGTCAACCAGCTGCTAGTGCTTAAGAGCGAAGTGAACCGGCTGGAACAGGAATTGAGAAGCTTGCTGGAGAAGAAGAAGATTCGAGTTATAAGTACTGTTGACGAATCTGTTAGCAGTCGCTAATATAAGTACTGTTGATGAATCTATCAACAGTCGCTATCCAAGAAGCAAGAAGAAGAAGATTTCGTTTATAAGTACTGTTGATGAATCTATCGACAGTCGCAATTCAAGAAGAAGAAGAAGTGTAGATGGAGCTGGAACGATGAAGTTCAGCAGGAGCTACTGTGATCAGATGAAGAATCAGCAGATGAAAAGAAGCGCTAGTTTTGGAATGAGCTGTGATGACATCAGCCTTGATGTCATCACAATCAGCGGAAGAAGTTGAGTGCAAAAGCTGAAGCGACGTCGTGTTTTGAATCAGCAGATGAAGCAAAGCAAGAGAGAAGAAGCGACGTCGTATGGAGATTCAGCAGATGGATTAGTTGGTGATGACGTCATCGGTGACGTCATCCAGTCGCAAGATTCAGCAGGTAGCTTGCTTTCCAGTTTGAGTTGTTTTAAAATATTAAGGATTCAGTTCTGGTATTTTCCGCATGATTTTTAAATCATACCAGATCTGTCTCCGGTGCTCAGATGATTTTATACGTTCAAGAACAACGAGCTATTGCAGCTCAAGTAAGTATCAGCAGCGAGCAAAATTTCTTTAGAAAGGTTTTTTATCAAACGCGCTCTTGCTGCTGATCTTTCTTATTGATCCTATTTTAAAATGGACCAACAAGTGGTATCAGAGCTTTGTGCTTCTGGTGCTTCTAAGTGTTTGGTCTTGTGATTTTAAATATAGGGACCAACAACAGTTTTCACATCCATTTGCCATATCTCATAGTCGTACCATGCGGCTATGGCTAACAAGATTCTAATTGACTTGAACATTGCGACTGGCGATAAGGTTTCATCATAGTCAACACCTTGCCTTTGAGTGTAACCTTTCGCGACCAGTCGTGCCTTGTAGGTCATTACCTTACCATCAGGCCCAAGTTTCCTCTTGTATACCCATTTACACCCAATAGGAACAATTCCTTCGGCAGGGTTAACGAGAGTCCAAACTTGGTTAGCATGCATTGAGTCAAACTCAGACTGCATTGCTTCAAGCCATAAATTAGAATCAGCATCCGAAATTGCCTCCTTGAAAGTTCTTGGATCAGATCCAACAACTTGATCACCTTGATCATCTTCAAGGAGAAAACCATATCTCTCAGGAGCCCTAGGAACCCTTTCGGATCTCCTAGATGCGACCATTTCTGGTATTGGCTCCGTAGGTGCAGGAGACTCACCTGGTACTTCGATTGGATCTCGAACCTCTTCGAGTTCTACTATTTTGCCCTTTCCATCAAGTAGAAATTCCCTTTCCATAAAGGTGGCATTCCTGGAAACAAACACTTTTGTTTCGCTGGGATAGTAGAAGTAGTATCCAATGGAATTCTTTGGATACCCAATGAAGTAGCATAAGATGGATCTCGTGTCCAGCTTATCTCCCACTGTCTGCTTCACGTAAGCAGGACATCCCCAAATCCTCATAAATGAGTACTTGCATGGTTTGCCCATCCATATCTCATACGGAGTCTTATCCTTTGCCTTGGTGTGGACATTGTTCAACAACATTACCGCCGTTTGGAGCGCATAGCCCCAAAACGAGGTAGGAAGCTCAGTGAAGCTCATCATGGATCGAACCATGTCCAACAAGGTCCGATTACGACGCTCTGCTACGCCATTGAGCTGTGGTGTGGCCGGAGGGGTCCACTGTGAGAGAATCTCATTCTCTTTCAAATAATCTTGAAACTCAGTACTTAAGTATTCACCACCTCGATCAGATCGAAGTGCCTTAATACTAATTGATTTTCTACTTCAGCCTTGAATTCCTTGAACCTTTCAAAGGACTCAGACTTGTACTTCATCAAGTACAAGTACCCATACCTAGAGTAATCATCGGTAAAGGTGATGAAGTATGTGTGACCGTATTTAGTACCAATACTAAACGGGCTGCACAAATCAGTATGGATCAAATCCAATAGGCCTTGGGCACGCTCACCTTGCCCTTGAAGGGTTGCTTGGTCATCTTTCCTTTCAGACAAGATTCACAAGTCGGTAGGGAGTTGATGTCTGACAGATCAAACAAGTCACTCCTAACCAACTTGTTCATCCTACTTAGAGAAATGTGACCTAGCCTAGCATGCCAAAGTTGTGCTGGGTTTAAGTTATCGTGTTTCCTTTTAATCGTTGTTGTATGTGCTTTCGACATTGCGCAGCATTTACTTTAGCATTGCACGTTTACAGTTCAGCACGCATTCATTCGAGCATACGCATTACAGTTCAGCATTTAGCATCTCATTTCAGCAGCACACACAAGCACAAGTCTCGAACAGATTTATGTTGTACATAAATCTGTTTGAGTTGTTTTAAAATATAGGATTCAGTTCTGGTATTTTCCGCATGATTTTTAAATCATACCAGATCTGTCTCCGGTGCTCAGATGATTTTATACGTTCAAGAACAACGAGCTATTGCAGCTCAAGTAAGTATCAGCAGCGAGCAAAATTTCTTTAGAAAGGTTTTTTATCAAACGCGCTCTTGCTGCTGATCTTTCTTATTGATCCTATTTTAAAATGGACCAACAAGTGGTATCAGAGCTTTGTGCTTCTGGTGCTTCTAAGTGTTTGGTCTTGTGCTTTTAAATATAGGGACCAACAAGTGGTATCAGAGCAGGTTTTGTTCTTGAACGAGCACTAATTTTAAAACACATGTGCTATGATTTTAATGTTTTAAATGCTTTGAGAAACTTATTTTATGAAGGCCAGAATGTGTTTATATATAGAACCGGTTTTTCGCTTGATGAACTGTCGGGATGCGCGAGTCTCGGGCAGATGCCAAGCTTCTATTTTCGTTGTGCAGTAAGATCACGTGGAGCGAGGCTCAGTGACAAGCACATGGGGCGAGATAGAAGAAGGAAAAATCTGAGCTGTTCTCTGTCCTGGTTCTTCATAATTTTAAGTAACTCAGTAGCACATGTTATTTGAAATATTTGTATGCTCTGATGTGTTTAAATGTTCTGTTCTTGCGGATTTTCAGCTGATGCAAAATTTTGAAGTTTAAAAATGTTTTGAGCTCATGTTATAAAAGACAGGGAGAGTGGCGTCACTGTCTTTTACAATTTTGAGTTATGCATCAGTTTAGCTTTTGAAAATCATATATTGTTGCATATGGTGCTTCCCAAATTAGCAAACATACAAGAATATCCATCTCTATCAAGCATAGGAATAGAAATAATGTTTTTAATTAATTCAGAACAAATAAAATGTCTTTTAACAACAACTTAAAATTTGAAGACAGAAGTAAGTAAATATCTCCTATAGCTACTGCAGCAACTCTTGCTCCATTGCCAAGCCTCAAGTGGGTCTCACCCTCTCTAAGACGTCGACTTCTTGTCATCACCTGCAAATCATTGCAGATGTGAGATCCACATCCGGTATCAAGTACCCAAGAAGTTGAATTAAGAGACATATTTATTTCAATATAGAACATACCTTTCGCAGTTCGCAACTGCTCGAGGTACTCCTTGCAGTTCCTCCTCCAATGCCCAGTCTTGTGGCAGTGGTGGCAAACATCCTCGCTCTTGTTTGGCTTAGAATCCTTTGCCTTAGGCTTCTTGGCGGACTTTTACTCCTTCGCAGGAGCAGAACGCTTCTTGCTCTTGCGTCTAGGCCCCTTCTTCGCAGAGGAAGAAGAACCCAGAAGGAGGATGGGTTTGTCCTTCTTTATGGTCCCCTCAAACACTACAAGCATGTTAACCACCTCTTCAAGGGTGGCTTCCAGCTTGTTCATGTTGAAGTTGACCACAAAGGGGTCAAATGCAGCAGGCAGTGAGAGGAGAAGTACATCCACAGACAGCTCGTGTGGAAGTGCGATATCAAGGCCCGACAGCTTCTCAACGAGTATAATCATACGAACCCCATGCTCGCGGACCGAAGTCCCATCGCGCATGCGGCTCATCATCAGCTCCTTGACAGCCGTGAACCTCTCATGTCGAGAGTTCTCCCCGTACAGCTCTTTGAGATGATGAAGTATGTCAGCTGCATACTTCGTCTTCTCAAAGCGCCGTTGCATTTCGTTGGACATCTATGCCATCACATAGCATCGAGCTTTAACCTCGTCGTCCCACCATTGTTTAAGCGTTACCAGCTCCTCAGGGCTGATATCGGCAGGGGCAAATTTCGGAGTACTCTTCTCTATCGCATAGAGAAGTTTCTCCGAAGCCAATACAAGATTGAGGTTGCGAAGTCAGTCTTGATAGTTCAGACCGGTGAACCTGTTGCTATCCAGTATAGCAGCGAGCGGGTTTTTCATCGAAACCATTTTATACGCAGTAATACTGAGAGGAAAATGGACATATATTACTAACTATATATAAAATAAACGCTAAGACATAAAACATGGTCATTTAGTTTTATGAATTACCCTCCCACTATTTTAACGATTTCACCACCCTCTAATGAAATCGAGAAAACAAGTTTCTTTAGTGGGTACACGGAGCCCAATAAAGCGATCATGGACCCGAATAATATCAGCCATCCATGACCCCCAAAAGGTAGTTTCCGATTACAACAGGTGCAACCTCCATGTATTCACCTCACGTCCAGTAAGGGCCCAATAATATGACGCCGTTTACTATCACGTGTCAAGATTGACCCATCAATGTTGAGTCGTGAAGGACGGTCCCCTTAACGTCCCCAATAATATGAGCCAATGTTAAAGGGAGTTCCAACCGAACTCACAACAATTGGCGTGGACATCTTTCCGGCATACATGACCCCCTCAATAATATGAGCCGGGCCATGTATACGGGTAGCATCGACGTACTCCCATTGTTGATGGAAGGTAGGGTTAATTTAAACAATTTTAAATACCATTTAGTTTATCGAATAAACATTTTATCTTGATATAAGTTTTAAATCAGATTTAAAACGAGGGATTTTATTTTTGAAATATTTTGGTCTCATGCATATTTAAATCTTATTTAAAACATGCAACATGCGGATTCTATTAAACTATATATCACATATATATAAAAATATTGGGATTATCGATCGCGAGAGCTATGCGGTCCGTGTTGCCAGCCACGGACCTGGGTCCAATCCTAGGGGTAATGCAATATGCAATGCAATCCTATTACAAAGCTTTCCGATTTTACAGATCTTCGGTCTTCAATATCTTGATCGTCATCGTCCACCGTCTTCGGATGTCCTCCCACTAAATCTAGTAATTTTACATTTAAATTTACTATGACAAATAAGGGATACATTTATCAAGGGGTGGGAACGGGCCACAAACAGGCCCACTTTAAATGATAATCAAAATATATTAAAAAACCGAAATCATTCAAAACCTATTGCATACACCTAACACATTGGGCACGGCTCTAGATCACCCCAATCATGCAATTAATCCACTTAACATGCATAATTTTAAATAATTTAATTATTTATTGTAAAATCATATTCTAATTACGAAATCGTATTTTATAATAAAATCGTATTTTGCCGATAAAACAATTTTAATCAACAAAATCATATTTCATTATAAAATCGTATTTCATAATTAAAATCACATTTTACTAATTTTAATTGTATCATATTGGGCTTAAAACAGTTCTAGGCCCAAAAACATAAAATTTCAAAATCGACTAAAATCGGGCCCGACATCGTGTACCGGCCCGAAAACTTCACGGGCTGCCCGGGACAGGCCCGAACCAAACCCTAGAAGAAATCAGACCGGCCGTCACGACATCACCGAAGACTCGCCGGAGCGGCGGCCGGCCGGCGGCGCCGCCACGAAAAACATGCACGCCGCAAGGGCGCACGCGGTGTCTCGCGACGCAGCGCCATCGGGCTCCATCATCGCGCGCGACGTCGCGCACCATCTCGCAACCAGCGCGCTGCGAGCGTCGACTCGTCCGGCCACCAAGCGCGACGATCGCGCGGCCAGCGAAGATTGTCGCTCGCGAGGAGCGGCGCAACGATCCGGCCACCAGGCGCGCAATCAACGCGCGACAAAAGACCATTGGCCGCGCGACGCTTCTCGGGACAGCGACCAACGGGTGGCGCATCCAAGCGTGAAGGCACGGCGGCCAGTGGCGCAATAATTCACGCGGAGGGGCGGCATGTCTCGGCCGGATGTTGCTAGCGATTGCGCGGCCAGCGCGTAATCCCTCGCGCGCACGTGCGTGCGGTGGGGCGCCGCCATGCGCGGTGGCGCTCGGCCATCCTTCCAAAGTTTTAGTCGTTCTATTCTGAAAAATTCAACATCAGACACAATTCAGGCATAAAGTATTGATCAGATCCGAAAACACTGGCTCTGATACCACTGTTGGGGATCCGGATCACGCCCCCTAGCGAGGCAGCGGAAGAACAGAAAATACATGTCCGGGAGGCGATCAATACGAAAAACGATTACATACTACGACATTCATAGGATGTTTAGTTGACTACCTTGCTGGCACTTGTGCCTGGCTCCAACCGTAGTTACAATAACGTCGGCTCTTCACGGTAGATTGCGGTAGATAACGCCAATCCGGTCCACGACCGGATACGAGACTCCTTCGTCACCCTGCACTAGAAGGCGTGACAGGTCACTATCTATCTGCATGCTCAGAACATCACAATGTTCCCTACCAATGAAACATGGTACTTCGCATCGCAGATACTAGTCTCGAACTCGGGCGGCCTTATCCTCATTTTGACGGCCCAATCGACTAGGAACATGTTCAGAATACACAGCGACTATTAGATGTGTTTCATGATAGCCGTCATACCCACTATCACATATAACATAAGCTTTAGTGCATTCTATGTCTTTACTCAACGCAATTGTAAATCATTACACATATAATGAAAGTAAAGAACGCCATATAAATAAATGCGAATATCATATATAAAGATTGTCATATACAAGAGTCTATAAACCCACACGCCACAAGTTGGCTAGTTGGGCATCTACTCTAACAGCAGCAACCACCAGTCGATACATTCTCAAAGGAACACCAAAACGACACCGTTCGAACTAACTCAAACGACGTCGCAGAGCTTCACCAGCTGACAACAGATATCTCTTGCGAAACAACCAAAAGCTGGTAACAGATCTCTTCAAAAACCCATCAGCGACTAATCTCACGAAATTACACAAAACGGCGACGCATCAACTAATCTAAACGACGCCGTAATGGTGACGTAAGCATTGCTGCCAACAGCTGGTCACCAAGTCGCAATAATCAAAACGCAGCGTTTCAACTTATCCAAACGACGTCGCTTCTCATCATTCTCGTATTTGTGCGCCTTCTGCCAGCAGCAACCATTCCAAGCACAACTACTGCCAGCAGATAACAACGCGTCACGCCTACGTCATCTCTACTGATTCAAAATCCACCATTTGAGATCTACAGTACCGTTTACCCGCGTTGACTTCCTAAATTCGCTACGACTAGTGTCTAAACAATAGCGCAACGTCTGAATTACAATGGGGAATAAGATTTCACCCGCAAAACCTTCAAAATTCATGCGATAAATCCCAAATCAATTCGATTAATCACAAACTAAAAGTCTGATTCCTCACATTCTCCCCACCTTAAGAGATTTCGTCCTTGAAATCAAGGCAAACTCAGGGAAAAATCAATCAAACAATCAGAATACGAAATAGAAATTTATCTAATTCAAACCCAAGAGTTCAAGATAACTAGGCAATCAACAAACGACAACTAGGGAAGAACATAACCAGAAACCAAAATCTAATACAATATCTACTCAAACAGATGCGGCCACTCGTGCTGCATCTTATCTTCCGGTTCCCAAGTTGCTTCTTCTCTTCCATGCTTGCTCCATTGGACCATCACCAACGGAACTAATTTGTTCCTCAGCTGCTTCTCCTTCCTATCCAAAATATGAACTGGATATTCAACATAACTCAAGGCAGAATCCAGCTCAACTTCATCGGTTTTCAACACATGGGACGGATCTGGCTCATATTTTCTCAACATTGACACATGAAAAACATCATGCATCGCTGCTAACTCTTCAGGCAGTCTCAGTCGATAAGCCAACTGTCCAATCCGCTCGATAATCTCAAAGAGACCAACGAATCTAGGAGCTAATTTGCCTTTAAATCTGAAGCGCATCACGCTCTTGAAAGGAGAAACTTTAAGAAATACTCGATCGCCTCAAACTCTAACGGTCGACGTCTACGGTTAGCATAGCTAGTAAATCTATCTTGTGCAGCCTTCATTCTACTTCGAATCAAATCAACCTGATCTTTCATGTGCTTCACAAATTCAGGGGTAGAAAGATGTTGTTAGAGTAGATGCCCAATAGCCAACTTGTGGCGTGTGGGTTTATAGACTCTTGTATGAAACAATCTTTATATATGATATTCGCATTTATTCATATGGCATTTTTTACTTTCATTGTGTTGTATGATGATTAACAATTACGTTGAGTAAAGACCTAGAATACGCTAAAGTGTATGTTAGATGTGATAGTGGGTATGACGGCTATCATGAAACACATCTAATAGTCACTGTGTATTCTGAACATGTTCCTAGTCGATTGGGCCGTCAAAATGAGGATAAGGCCGCCAGAGCATGAGACTAGTATCTGCGATGCGAAGTACCATGTTTCATTGGTAGGGAACATTGTGATGTTCTGAGCATGCGGATATATAGTGACCTGGTGATCTATCGAACTATCCTCGTTCGGACTTTCCAAATGGTTACCATTTGTCGAGTGGATAAGTCCGAGGTCTTGGTTGTACTGATTAGTCCTCACGACTCGAAACGTCATTGAGACTCTACATGATAGGCGTCTCACTTTGACTCGTTTGCCGACTCACTTGGGGTCATCAGGCGGCGAGATTGGGTGAGACCCCGATGCATGTAGGAGTCGATGCATCGTTGTCGAGGATTCACCGCTCGCAGACATGCGTGGATATCCTATGCTATCTGAGGGGATAATAGTGTATTCTCTGGCCAGAGTACTAGAAGTGTTTTAGGTAAATGTGTTTACCTAGTTACACTCGCGATGTCATTATTCGATCTCCAAGATGTACGCATAGCTATCGGATCTATAGCGACCCTCGATTTACCAATGGTCGTTGATCTGATCGGGATATATGGATTGAAATGACCATACTGTACGCTAACCACGACCAACTGGTTCTTGCAGGCGCTATCAGTGATACCTTGGGGATCATGGGGCGATGTTGCTAGACGCTCTTACCATGATCCAATGGGCAAGTCCGGAGTTGTGATTCCGGAGCCGCAATGGTTGTGGGCCAACGGCTAGCTGTATCCCTGAACCATTGAAGGTCACACAAGTACTGGATTCGAGATTCCCGCACGGATACTGAGCTCAATGTGTTGAGCATGAGAAGAGGATTTTGGGGAGTGCGACATCCTAAATGTCAACAGGGGTCAAATCGTGATTTCCCGCTATTGAGGGGCAAAACGGTCATTTTGCACTGGGGTTCTGAAAAATAGTTTTTCAGATCATAGTTTTGGAAACTGAGTCGATCGGTCCAATCTGATCGGCGATCGGAGTTACGATGAAGTCTCGGTGATGGGGATGAACCGAATGTTCATCCGTTGGACCCGGGCCCGTTAGGCCAGATCCAAATCCATCACTAAGTCTATTTAATATAGACTTAGGCTTTAATCAAGTAATTCATTGTTATCTTAACCCAAACCCTAAGCTCTAGGCGCCACCCCCTCTCCTCAAACCTCACGCCGCCGCAGCCGGTGCACGCTGCCGCCGCCGCCGCCTCCTTCGCCGGAACTTGTTCCGGCCAACTTGACGAGGAGAATCCGTCCGCGCCGATATCGTCAGGCCTTCTAGTGCAGACTGACGAAGGAGTCTCGTATCCGGTCGTGGACCTGATTGACGTTATCTACCGCCGCCTACCATGAAGTTCCGGTTTCCTTGCGATACTGGTCGGAACCAGGCACGAGTTGCCAGAAAGGTAACCCCGAGAAACACCCTATGAATGTCATAGCTTGTATGTTTTATTGAATTGTATTGATCGTCTCCCGGCCAAATTTTTGTTCTTCCGCTGCCTCGCCGGGAGGCGTGATCCAGATCCTCCGTGGTCACCCAACAGTGGTATCAGAGCCAAGGCTCGGATCTGATCAATACGATTGTTGCCTTATTGGATCTAACATTTCGTTTTTCAGAATCGAAACAAAGTTTTGGCTCCAGAATCAGCGCCGCCACGCATGGCGGCGCCCCCTCCCCGTGACGTGCATGTGTGCGCAAAGTGGCGCGCATGGTGTTGCTTGAGGTTGCGCGCTGGCCGCACAACTCCTGCACCATGGCCGGCCGAGAGACGTGCACTGCCCCGTGCACTGGTTGCGTGATTGAATGGACAGGACGCGCGCCGCTGTGCGCCGCTCCTGGCGAGCGATGATTTTCGTTGCCCGCGCGATCGTCGCGCTTGGTGGCCTGTGATCTGCGCACGATTGCGCGATGGCTGGTAAATTATCGTGCGCTGTTTTGCGTACGGTTGTGCCACTGGCTGGCGCAACCACCGGCCGAACGTTGATGATTGGATGACGCATGGGAGCGCCGCTCTTGTCGCGGCCGTGTGCGTGGCCTTGCGCCGCGTGCAAATTTCTTGGTGGCGGCCGCCGCCCGGCGAAGCTCCGACGATGTCGTGACGGCTGATTTCTTCTAGGGTTTTGTTCAGGCCTGTCCCGGGCAGCACGTGAAGTTTTCGGGCCGATATTCGATATCGGGCCCGTTTTGGTCGATTTTGAAATTTTGAGATTTTTGGGCCTAAAATTGTTCTAAGCCCAATATGATATAATTAAAATTAGCAAAATGTGATTTTAATTGTAAAATATGATTTTATAATGAAATATGATTTTGTTGATTAAAATTTGATTTTATCGACAAAATACGATTTTATTATAAAATGCGATTTTATGATTAAAATATGATTTTACGATAAATAATAGGATTATTTAATTTATGCATGTTAATTAGATTATCTGCAGGATTGGGATGATCGAGAGCCGTGCCCAATTTGTTAGGTGTATGCGATAGGTTTTTTTTTGTGATTCGGTTTGTAAATATTTTGATTATCATTTAAAGTGGGCCTGTTTGTGGCCCGTTCCCACCCCTTGATAAATGTATCCCTTGTATGTCATGGTAAATTTAAATGTAAATTACTAGATTTAGTGGGAGGACATCCGAAGACGGTGGACAATGGCGATCAAGAATATCGAAGACCGAAGATCTGTAAAATCGGAAGCATTGTAATAAGATTGCATTGCATATTGCATTACCCCTAGGATTGGACCTAGGTCCGTGGCTGGCAACCACGGACCGCATAGCTCTCGCGATCGATCATCCCAATATTTATATATGTTGATAT
Organism: Dorcoceras hygrometricum; assembly: GCA_001598015.1. NCBI lineage: Eukaryota > Viridiplantae > Streptophyta > Magnoliopsida > Lamiales > Gesneriaceae > Dorcoceras > Dorcoceras hygrometricum. The sequence continues at coordinate 360,011 of KV014238.1, read as the reverse complement.
ATAGTTTAGTTGAATCCGCATGTTGCATGTTTTTAAATTTGATTTAAAATAAATGCATGAGACCAAATTTTCAAAAATAAAATCCCTCGTTTTACATACGATTTAAAACTAATATCAAGACAAATGTTTATTCGATAAACTAAAGGGTATTTAAAATTGTTTAAATTTCCCTACCTTCCATCAACAATGGGTGTACGTCGATGCTAACCGTATACATGGCCCGGCTCATATTATTGAGGGGGTCATGTATGCCGGAAAGCTGTCCACGCCATTGACAATTATTGTGAGTCGGTTGGAACTCCCTTTAATGTTGGCTCATATTATTGGGGACATTAAGGGGACCGTCCTTCACGACTCAACATTGATGGGTAATCTTGACACGTGATAGTAAACGGCGTCATATTATTGGGCCCTTACTGGAAGTGAGGTGAATACATGGAGGTTGCACCGGTTGCAATCGGAAACTACCTTTTGGGGGTCATGGATGACTGATATTATTCGGGTCCATGATCGCTTTATTGGGCTCCGTGTACCCACTAAAGAAACCTGTTTTCTCGATTTCATTAGAGGGTGGTGAAATCGTTAAAATAGTGGGAGGGTAATTCATAAAACTTAACGACCTTGTTTTATGTCTTAACGATTATTTTATATATAGTTAGTAATGTATGTCTGCTTTCCTTTTCAGTAATGGTTTCGATGAAAAACCCGCTCGCTGCTATACTGGATAGCAACAGGTTCACCGGTCTGAACTACCAAGACTGGCTCCGCAACATCAATCTTGTATTGGCTTCGGAGAAACTTATTTATGCGATAGAGAAGAGTCCTCTGAAGGAAGCCCCTGCCGATATCAGCCCTGAGGAGCTGGTAACGCTTAAACAATGGTGGGACGACGAGGTTAAAGCTCGGTTCTACGTGATGGCATCGATGTCCAATGAAATGCAACGGCGTTTTGAGAAGACGAAGTATGCTGCTGACATACTTTTTCATCTCAAAGAGCTGTACGGGGAGAACTCTCGACATGAGAGGTTCACGGCTGTCAAGGAGCTTATGACAAGCCGCATGCGCGATGGGACTTCGGTCCGCAAGCATGGGGTTCATCTGATTGGGCTCGTTGAAAAGCTGTCGGGCCTTGATATCGCACTTCCACACGAGCTGTCGGTGGATGTACTTCTCCTCTCGCAACCCGATGCATTTGACCCCTTTGTGGTCAACTTCAACATGAACAAGCTTGCAGCCACCCTTGAAGAGGTGGTTAACATGCTTGTAGTGTTTGAAGGGACCATAAAGAAGGACAAACCCGTCCTCCTTCTGGGTTCTTCTTCCTCTGCAAAGAAGGGGCCCAGACGCAAGAGCAAGAAGCGTTCTGCTCCTGCGAAGGAGGAAAAGTCCGCCAAGAAGCCAAAGGCAAAGGCTTCAAAACCAAACAAGTCTGAGGATGTTTGCCACCACTACCACAAGGCTGGGCATTGGAGGAGGAACTGCAAGAAGTACCTCGAGCAGTTGCGAACTGCGAAAGGTATGTTCTATATTGAAATAAATATGTCTCTTAATTCGACTTCTTGGGTACTTGATACCGGATGTGGATCTCATATCTGCAATGATTTGCAGGTGATGACAAGAAGCCGACGTCTTAGAGAGGGTGAGAGCCACTTGAGGCTTGGCAATGGAGCAAGGGTTGCTGCAGTAGCTATAGAAGATGTTTATTTATTTATGTCTTCTGATTTTAAGTTGTTGTTGAGAAACGTTTTATTTGTTCCCGAATTAATAAAGAACATTATTTCTGTTTCTATGCTTGATAATGATGGATATTCTTGTATGTTTGCTAATTCGATTTGAAATATTTACAAGAATGAATGTTTAATTGGAATTGGGGAACGCGAAAACGATTTATACACCTTAAAATTAAAGGACGTTCCAACTCGCGATGTCGAAGAACATACAACAACGATTAAACGAAAACACGATAACTTGAAACCAGCACAACTTTGGCACGCTAGGCTAGGTCATATTTCTCTAAGTAGGATTAACAAATTAGTTAGGAGTGACATGTTTGATATGTCAGACATTAACTCCCTACCGACTTGTGAATCTTGTCTTAAGGGAAAGATGACCAAGCAACCCTTCAAGGGCAAGGGTGAGCGTGCTCAAGGCCTATTGGATTTGATCCATACTGATGTGTGCGGCCCGTTTAGTATAGGTACTAAATACAGTCACACATACTTCATCACCTTTACCGACGATTACTCTAGGTATGGGTACTTGTACTTAATGAAGCACAAGTCTGAATCCTTTGAAAGGTTTAGAGAATTCAAGGCTGAAGTAGAAAATCAATTAGGCAAAAGTATTAAAGCACTTCGATCCGATCGAGGTGGTGAATACTTAAGTGCTGAATTTCAAGACTATTTGAAAGAGGATGGGATTCTCGCACAGTGGACCCCTCAGGCCACACCACAGGTCAATGGTGTAGCGGAGCGTCGTAATCGAACCCTGTTAGACATGGTTCGATCTATGATGAGCTTCACTGAGCTTCCTACCTCGTTTTGGGGCTATGCGCTCGAAACGGCGGTATTGTTGTTGAACAATGTCCACACCAAGGCAGTGGATAAGACTCCATATGAGATATGGATGGGCAAACCACCCAAGTACTCATTTATGAGGATTTGGAGATGTCCTACTTACATGAAGCAGACAGTGGGAGATAAGCTGGATACGAGATCCATCTT
>KV014238.1:327454-350612 GCA_001598015.1 Dorcoceras hygrometricum | reverse complement strand
TTTGATCTCCAAGATGTATGCATAGCTATCGGATCTTTAGCGACTCTCGATTTACCAATGGTCGTTGATCTGATCGGGATATATGGATTGAAAGGACCGTACCTTACGCTAACCACGACCAACTGGTTCTTGCAAGAACTATCAGTGATACCTATGGGATCATGGGACGATGTTGCTTGACGCTCTTACCATGATCCGATGGGCAAGTCCGGGATTGTGATTCCGGAGCCACAATGGTTGTGGGCCCACGGCTAGCTGTATCCCTGAACCATTGAGGGTCACACAAGTACTGGATTCGAGATTTCCGCACGGATACTGAGCTCAATGTGTTGAGCATGAGAAGAGGATTTTGGGGAGTGCGACTTCCTAAAAGTCAACAGTGGTCAAATCGTGATTTCCCGCTGTTGAGGGGCAAAACGGTCATTTTGCACTGGGGTTCTGAAAAATGGTTTTTCAGATCATAGTATTCAGTTTTGGAAACTGATTCGATCGGTCCGATCTGATCGGCGATTGGAGTTACGATGAAGTCTCGGTGATGGGGATGAACCGAATGTTCATCCGTTGGACCCGGGCCCGTTGGGCCAGATCCAAATCCATCACTAAGTCTATTTAATATAGACTTAGGCTTTAATCAAGTAATTCATTGTTCTCTTAACCCTAACCCTAAGCTCTAGGCGCCGCCCCTCTCCTCAAACCTCACGCCGCCGCCGTCGCCTCCTCCTTCGCCGGAACTTGTTCCGGCCAACTTGACGAGGAGAATCCGTCCGCGTCGATCTCGTCAGGCCTTCTAGTGCAGGCTGACGAAGGAGTCTCGTATCCGGTCATGGACCTGATTGACGTTATCTACCGCCACCTACCGTGAAGTGCCGGTTTCCTTGCGATACTGGTCGGAGCTAGGCACGAGTTGCCAGAAAGGTAACCCCGAGAAACACCCTATGAATGTCATAGCTTGTATGTTTTATTGAATTGTATTGATCGTCTCCCGGCAAAATTTTTGTTCTTCCACTGCCTCGCCGGGAGGCGTGATCCGGATCCACCGTGGTCACCCAACAGATGTTTCTCACCAACTTCTTCCCAATGTTAGAGTAGATGCCCAACTAGCCAAATTGTGGCGTGTGGGTTTTATAGACTCTTGTATACGACAGTCTTTATATATGATATTTGCATTTCTTTATGGCGTTCTTTATTTTCATTATGCTTTATAATGTTAACAATTGTGTTGGATAAAGACCTAGAATGCACCATAGTGCATGTTAGATGTGATAGTGGGTATGACGGCTATCTTGGGGTCATTAGGCGGCGGGATTTGGTGATGTCCCGATGCATGTAGGAGTCGATGCTTCATTGTCGAGGATTCACCGCTCGCTCTCATGCGTGGATATCCTATGCTATCTGAGGGGATAATAGTGTATAAATCTCTGGCCAGAGTACTGGATGTGTTTTAGGTAAATGGGTTTACCTAGTTACACTCGCGATGTCACTATTCGATCTCCAAGATGTATGCATAGCTATCGGATCTCTAGCGACTCTCGATTTACCAATGGTCTTTGATCTGATCGGGATATATGAGTTGAAAGGACCGTACTGTACGCTAACCACGACAAACTGGTTCTTGCAGGCACTATCAGTGATACCTAGGGGATCATGGGGCGATGTTGCTAGGCACTTTACCATGATCCGCTGGGCAAGTCCGAAATTGTGATTTCGGAGCCGCAATGGTTGTGGGCCCACGGCTAGATGTATCCCTGAACCATTGAGGGTCACACAAGTACTGGATTCATGATTCCAGCACGGAAACTGAGATCAATGTGTTGAGCATAGGAAGAGGATTTTAGGGAGTGCGACTTCTTAAAAGTCAACATGGGTCAAATTGCGATTTCCCACTGTTGAGGGGAAAAACTCTCATTTTGGACTAGGTATCTGAAAAATATTTTTCACATCATAACGTTCAGTTTTGGAAACTGAGTCGATCGGTCTGATCTGATCGTCGATCGGAGTTATGATGAAACCGTGGTGAATTAAACGAGCCTAATGTTCATATGGACCTGTGTTTGACCCAAGTCCATTGGGCCGGTTCAAGCCCGTCTACCATCTTTATTAATTAAGTTGGTTAGGGCTTAATTACACTACACAACATAACAACTAACCCTAGCCTCCAAGACCTAAGTCTCGGCCGCCCCTCCACCTCTCCTCTCTCACGGCCACGTGCCGCCGTCCGCGCCACCACGCGCCGCCGCCCCGTGATCGGACTTGCTCCGATCGTCGTTCTGAGGAGATTCCGTCCGTGATAACTACACAACATAACAACTAACCCTAGCCTCCAAGACCTAAGTCTCGGCCGCCCCTCCACCTCTCCTCTCTCACGGCCACGTGCCGCCGTCCGCGCCACCACGCGCCGCCGCCCCGTGATCGGACTTGCTCCGATCGTCGTTCTGAGGAGATTCCGTCCGTGATAAAATCCGTCAAGTCTTCTAGTGCAGATTGACGGAGGAAGATTTATTCCGGTCGTGGACCTGATTGGAGGATCTACCGCCGCCTACCGAGAAGAGCCAGATTTTCCCTGTGAATTTCTGGTTGGAGCCAGGCGCCTAGACGCCAGCAAGGTAACAAATCTATGAACACCCTATGTATGTTTGTAGAATTATATTGATGTATTGAACGCTTTCCGGGGCTATTTTTGATTTCCGCTGCGCCCCCGGGAAGTTGGATCCGGATCCACCACCGTATGCCAACAGTGGTATCAGAGCTATGGCTCGGATCCTTCAATACATTGTTGCCTGAATTGCATGGATCTCAAAATTTTGAAATGGAAAACAAAAAATTTTTTTGATAAAACGACCGCCGGCCGCCGCCGTGTGCTGCGGCAACCAGCGTCGCGCGCCCGCAATGGCGCGCGCGACACCATGCGCGCTGGCCGCGCATGGTGGCCGGACATGGCCAGCGGCCACGCGCAATCGTTGCGCGGTGGTGCGCAACCAGTGCGCCCTGATGGGCTCACGCTCACGGTGGGAGGCGCCGCTATTGGCGCGGCCAGGCCGTGCATCATGCGACTAGCGTGCGGCCGAGTGCCGCACGCGATTTGTGGGCGGCAGCCGCCGTCGAGCGGCCACCGTCCGGTGAGTCTCCCGGCAGCGTTGCGACGGCTGATTTCTTCTAGGTATTGTTCAGTCCTGTCTCGGGCAGCCCATGAAGTTTTTGGGCCGATATTCGATATTGGGCCCGTTTTGGTCGATTTTGAAATTTTTTAGATTTTGGGCCTAAAATCGTTTTAAGCCCAATATGATGCAATTAAAATTGCAAAATATGATTTTAGTTATGAAATATGATTTTATAATTAAAATATGATTTTGTTGATTAAAATATGATTTTATCGACAAAATACGATTTTGTAATTAAAATATGATTTTGTGGGTAAATAATTTGATTATTTAAATTTATGCATATTAATTAGATTGATTGCATGTTTGGGATGATCGAGAGCCGTGCCCAATGTGTTAGGTGTATGCTTTAGGTTTTGCAATTTCGGTTGTAATATATTGTTGATTATCATTTTAAAGTGGGTCTGTTTGTGGCCCGTTCCCACCCCTACAAATTGTATCCCTTACTTGTCATGGCAATTTAAATGTAAATTATTAGATTTAGTGGGAGGACAATTTGAAGACGGTGGACCTGACGATCAAAGATATTGAAGACCGAAGATCTGTAAAACCGGAAGCAATTGTAATAGGATTGCATTGCATATTGCATTTCACCTAGGATTGGACCCAGGTCCGTGATTGGCAACCACGGACCGCATAGCTCTCGCGACCGATCATCACAAAGTTATTTATATATTTGATATATATGTTGAATCCGCATGTTTTAAATTTTGATTTAAAATTGCATGAGACCAAATTTTCAGAAATAAAATCCCTCGTTTTAAATACGATTCAAAACTAATATCAAGATTAAAAGTTTATTCGATAAACTGAAGGGAATTTAAATCTGTTTAAATTATCCCTACCTTCCATCAACAATGCGTGTGCGCCGATGCTACCCGTATACATGGCCCGGCTCATATTATTGAGGGGGTTATGTATGCCGGAAAGCTGTCCACGCCATTGACAATTGTTGTGAGTCGGTTGGAACTCCCTTTAATGTTGGCTCATATTATTGGGGACGTTAAGGGGACCGTCCTTCACGACTCAACATTGATGGGTCATCTTGACACGTGATAGTAATCGGCTTCATACGATGCTACCCGTATACATGGCCCGGCTCATATTATTGAGGGGGTTATGTATGCCGGAAAGCTGTCCACGCCATTGACAATTGTTGTGAGTCGGTTGGAACTCCCTTTAATGTTGGCTCATATTATTGGGGACGTTAAGGGGACCGTCCTTCACGACTCAACATTGATGGGTCATCTTGACACGTGATAGTAATCGGCTTCATATTATTGGGCCATTACTGGACGTGAGGTGAATACATGGAGGTTGCACCGATTGCAATTGGAAACTACCTTTTGGGGGTCATGGTTGGCTGATATTATTCGGGACCATGATCGCTTAATTGGGCTCCGTGTACCCACTAAGGAAACTTACTTTCTCGATTTCATTAGAGGGTGGTGAAATCGTTAAAATAGTGGGAGGATAATTCATAAAACTTAACGACCTTGTTTTATGTCTTAGCATTATTTCATATATAGTTAGTGATGCATGTCTGTTTTCTTTTCAGTATTACTGCTTACAAAATGTCTTCGATGAAAAACCCACTCGCTGCTATACTGGATAGCAAAAAGTTCACCGGTCAGAACTACCAAGACTGGCTTCGAAACCTCAACATTGTGTTGGCTTCGGAGAAACTTCTTTATACGGTAGAGAAGAGCCCTCCGAAGGAAGCCCCTGCCGATATCAGCCCTGAGGAGCTGGTTACGCTTAAAAAATGGTGGGACGACGAGCTTAAGACTCGATGCTATGTGATGGCATCGATGTCCAACGAAATGCAACGGAGCTTTGAGAAGACGAAGTATGTTGCTGACATACTCTTTAATCTCAAGGAACTGTATGGGGAGAACTCTCGACATGAGATGTTCACCGCTGTCAAGGAGCTTATGACGAGCCACATGCACGATGGGACTTCTGTCCGCGAGCATGGGGTTCGTATGATTGTGCTCGTTGAAAAGCTGGCGGGCCTTGATATCACACTTTCACATGAGCTGTCTGTGGATGTACTTCTCCTCTCACTACCCGCTGCATTCGACCTCTTTGTGGTCAACTTCAACATGAACAAGCTGGCAGCCACCCTCGAAGAGGTGGTTAACATGCTGGTCGTGTTTGAGGGAACCATAAAGAAGGACAAGCCCGTCCTCCTTATGGGCTCTTCTTCTTCTGCGAAGAAGGGGCCCAGACGCAAGGGTAAGAAGCGTTCTGCCCCTGCGAAGGAGGAAAAGCCCACTAAGAAGCCCAAGGCAAAGGCTTCCAAGCCAAACAAGTCCGAGGATGTTTGCCACCACTGCCACAAGCCTGGGCATTGGAGGAGGAACTGCAAGGAGTACCTCGAGCAGTTGCGAACTGCAGAAGGTATATTCTATATCGAAATAAATATGTCTCTTAATTCGACTTCTTGGGTACTTGATACCGGATGTGGATCTCATATCTGCAATGATTTGCAGGTGATGACAAGAAGTCGACGTCTTAGAGAGGGTGAGACCCACTTGAGGCTTGGCAATGGAGCAAGAGTTGCTGCAGTAGCTATAGGAGATGTTTATTTATTTCTGTCTTCTGATTTTAAGTTGTTATTGAGAAACGTTTTATTTGTTCCCAAATTAATAAAGAACATTATTTCTGTTTCTATGCTTGATAGTGATGGATATTCTTGCATGTTTGCTAATTCGATTTGCAATATTTACAAGAATGAATGTTTAATTGGAATTGGGGAACGCGAAAACGATTTATACACCTTAAAATTAAAAGACGTTCCAACTCGCGATGTCGAAACACTTACAACAACGATTAAAAGGAAATGCGATAGCTTAAACCCAGCACAACTTTGGCACACTAGGCTAGGTCATATTTCTTTAATAAGGATGAACAAGCTGGTTAGGAGTGACATGTTTGATTTGTCAGACATTAACTCCCTACCGACTTGTGAGTCTTGTCTCAAGGGAAAGATGACTAAACAACCCTTCAAGGGCAAGCCTGAACGTGCTCAAGGCCTATTGGATTTGATCCATACTGATGTGTGTGGCCCACTTAGCATTGGTACTAAGTACGGTCACACATACTTCATCACCTTTACCGATGATTACTCTAGGTATGGGTACTTGTACTTAATGAAGCACAAGTCTGAATCTTTTGAAAGGTTCAAATAATTCAAGGCTGAAGTAGAAAATAAGTTGGGGAAAAATAATAAAGCACTTCGATCTGATCGAGGTGGTGAATACTTCAGTGCTGAGTTTCAAGATTATCTCATTCTCCAGCCACACCACAGCTCAATGGTGTAGCGGAGCATCGTAATCAAACCCTGTTAGACATGGTTCGATCTATGATGAGCTTCACTGAGCTTCCTACCTCGTTTTGGGGCTATGCGCTCGAAATGGCGGTAATATTGTTGAACAATGTCCACACCAAGGCAGTGGATATTACTCCATATGAGATATGGATGGGCCAACCACCCAAATACTCATACATGAGGATTTGGGGATGTCCTGCTTATGTGAAGCAGACAGTGGGAGATAAGCTGGATACGAGATCCATCTTATTCTACTTCATTGGGTATCCAAAGAATTCCATTGGATACTACTTCTACTATCCCAACGAAACAAAAGTGTTTGTTTCCAGAAATGCCACCTTTATGGAAAGGGAGCTTCTACTTGATAGAAAAGGCAAGATAGTAGAACTCGAAGAGATTCGAGATCCAATTGATGTACCAAGTGAATCTCCTGCACCTCCAGAGCCTGTACCAGAAATGGTCGCACCTAGGAGATCCGAAAGGGTTCCTAGGGCTCCTGAGAGATATGGTTTTCTCCTTGAAGATGATCAAGGTGATCAAGTTGTTGGATCTGATCCAAGAACTTTCAAGGAGGCAATTTCCGATGCTGATTCTAATTTGTGGCTTGAAGCAATGCAGTCTGAGATTGACTCGATGCATGCGAACCAAGTTTGGACTCTTGTTAATCCTCCCAAAGGAATTGTTCCTATTGGGTGTAAATGGGTATACAAGAGGAAACTTGGGCCTGATGGTAAGGTAATGACCTACAAGGCACGACTGGTCGCGAAAGGTTACACTCAAAGGCAAGGTGTTGACTATGATGAAACCTTCTCACCGGTCGTAATGTTCAAGTCGATTAGAATCTTACTGGCCATACCCGCATAGCACGACTATTAGATATGGCAAATGGATGTGAAAACTACGTTCCTTAATGGAAACATTAAGGAAGAGATCTATATGACGCAGCCTGAGGGTTTCACATCTGTGGGAAGTGAGCATAAGGTATGCAAACTTCAGAGATTGATCTACGGTCTCAAACAAGCATCGAGGAGTTGGAACCTGAGATTCGATGAAACGATTAAGGAATTTGGTTTCATCAAGAATCCCGAGGAGCCATGTGTGTATAAGAAGCTAGTTAAAAGCACTGTGACATTCCTCGTACTTTATGTTGATGACATTCTACTCATTGGGAATAATATAGGAATGCTGCAGTCAACTAAAGTCTGGTTGTCTAGTAGATTTTCGATGAAGGACATGGGTGAAACATCCTATATTCTTGGAATACAGATCTATCGGGATAGATCGAAACGGATGCTCGGACTCAACCAAGCTACCTACATCGATACCATACTTAAGAGGTTCTCTATGGAAGAGTCCAAGAGAGGACACCTACCTATGTGCCATGGGGTCACTCTATCTAAGTCTATGCGTCCGAAGACTGATGAGGAGATAGAGAATATCGGACTCAACCAAGCTACCTACATCGATACCATACTTAAGAGGTTCTCTATGGAAGAGTCCAAGAGAGGACACCTACCTATGTGCCATGGGGTCACTCTATCTAAGTCTATGCGTCCGAAGACTGATGAGGAGATAGAGAATATGACACGTGTGCCATATGCCTAGGGAATAGGTAGTATTATGTATGGCATGATCTCAACTAGACCGGATGTCGCATATGCTCTGAGTGTCACGAGCCGCTACCAGGCCAACCCCGGCCAATTGCATTGGAAGGCTGTGAAGGATATTCTTAAGTACTTGCGAAGGACTAAGAATATGTTCATGGTCTATGGGGGTGGTGAACTGAAACTGGAAGACTATACTGATTCTAGCTTACAGTATGACGTGGATGATTCGAAGTCTACCTTCGGATTTGTATTCATGCTCAATGGTGGTGCTGTCTCTTGGAAGAGTTCCAAGCAAGACACCATCGCGGATTCAACCACTGAGGCTGAGTACATCGCAGCATCAGCTGCTGCTAAGGAGGTGGTTTGGATAAGGAATTTCGTCCAAGAGTTGGGCGTCATTCCTGATGGAGTTGGTCCAGTCCCGGTGTACTGCGACAACACGGGTGCCGTTGCGCAAGCAAAGGAGCCTAGGTCTCACCAAAGATCCAAACATATACTGAGGAAATACCACATAATCCGGGATTCTGTGGCTAGAGGTGACATAGCAGTTGAGAGAGTCGCCTCTGCGGACAACATTGCTGATCCACTTACGAAGCCCTTGCCAGGACCGTTGTTTGAAAAACATCACGAAACAATGGGAATGCGTCTGATGAGTAGTTGGCTATAGGGCAAGTGAGAGATTGTTAGAGTAGATGCCCAACTAGCCAACTTGTGGCGTGTGGGTTTTATAGACTCTTGTATACGAAAGTATTTATATATGATATTCGCATTTCTTTATGGCATTCTTTATTTTCATTATGCTTTATAATGTTAACAATTGTGTTGGATAAAGACCTAGAATGCACCATAGTGTATGTTAGATGTGATAGTGGGTATGACGGCTATCATGAAACACATCTAATAGTCACTGTGTATTCTGAATTCGTTCCTAGTCGATTGGGCCGTCAAAATGAGGATAAGGCCGCCCGAGCTTGAGACTAGCATCTACGATGTGAAGTACCATGTTTCATTGGTAGGGAACATTGTGATGTTCTGAGCATGCAGATGGATAGGGACCTGGTGATCTATCGAACTACCCTCGTTCGGACTTTCCAAGTGGTTACCATTTGTCGAGTGGGTAAGTCCAAGGTCTTGGTTGTACTGATTAGTCCTCACTACTCGAAACGTCATTGAGACTCTACATGATAGGAGTCTCACTTTGACCCGTTTTCCGACTCACTTGGGGTCAATAGGCGGCGGGATTGGGTGAGGTCCCGATGCATGTAGGAGTCGATGCTTCGTTGTAGAGGATTCACCGCTCGCTCTCATGCGTAGATATTCTATGCTATCTGAGGGGATAATAGTGTATAAATCTCTGGCCAGAGTACTGGATGTGTTTTAGGTAAATGGGTTTACCTAGTTATACTCGCGATGTCACTATTCGATCTCCAAGATGTATGCATAGCTGTCGGATCTCTAGCGACTCTCGATTTACCAGTGGTCGTTGATCTGATCGGGATAGTGACCTGGTGATCTATCGAACTACCCTCGTTCGGATTTACTAAGTGGTTACCATTTGTCGAGTGGATAAGTCCGAGGTCTTGGTTGTACTGATTAGTCCTCACGACTCGAAACGTCATTGAGACTCTACATGATAGGCGTCTCACTTTGACCCGTTTTCCAACTCACTTGGGGTCATAAGACGACGGGATTGGGTGAGATCCCGATGCATGTAGGAGTCGATGCATCGTTGTCGAGGATTCACCGCTCGAAGACATGCGTGGATATCCTATGCTATCTGAGGGGATAATAGTGTATAAATCTCTGGCCAGAGTACTAGAAGTGTTTTAGGTAAATGGGTTTACCTAGTTACACTAACGATGTCACTATTCGATCTCCAAGATGTATGCATAGCTATCGGATCTTTAGCGACTCTCGATTTACCAATGGTCGTTGATCTGATCGGGATATATGGATTGAAAGGATCGGACTGTATGCTAACCACGACCAACTGGTTCTTGCAGGCACTATCAGTGATACCTAGGGTATCATGGGGCGATGTTGCTAGACGCTCTTACCATGATCCGATGGGCAAGTCCGAAATTGTGATTCCGGAGCCACAATGGTTGTGGGCCCACGACTAGCTGTATCCCTGAACCATTGAGGGTCACACAAGTACTGGATTCAAGATTCCCGCACGGATATTGAGCTCAATGTGTTGAGCACTTGAGGAGGATTTTGGGGAGTGCGACTTCCTAAAAGTCAACAGGGGTCAAATCGTGATTTCCCGTTGTTGAGGGGCAAAACGGTCATTTTGCACTACGGTTCTGAAAAATGGTTTTTCAGATCATAGTATTCAGTTTTGGAAACTAGTCGATCGGTCCGATCTGATCGGCGATCGGAGTTATGATGAAGTCACGGTGATAGGGATGAACCGAATGTTCATACGTTGGACCCGGGCCCGTTGGGCCGGTCCAAGTCCATCATTAAGTCTACTTAATGTAGACTTAGGCTTAATCATAACACACTTTTTGACACAACAAAAACCCTAAACCTAGTGTGCTAGACACGGCCGCCCCCTTCTCCTCCAAAGACTCGCCGCTGCCGCCGCCGCCGGTTCACTCCGCCGCCGCCGCCTAGCCGTACTTGCTCCGGCCAACTTTTCGAGGAGAATCCGTTGGTGATAAAATCCATCAGTCTTCTAGTGCAGGCTGATCGGAGGGAGATCGTTTCCGGTCGTGGACCTGATTGACGAATCTACCGCCTCCTACCGTGAAGAGCCTGCGTTCTTGTAATTCCGGTTGGAGTCAGGCACGAGTTGCCAGCAAGGTAATCAACGAAAACACCCTATGAATGGTTCATATTGTGTAATCTTTAAATTGTATTGAACGTTTCCCGACCTAATTTTGTTCTTCCGCTGCCTCGCCGGGAGACGGGATCCGGATCCGCCACGGTTCCCCGACAGTGGTATCAGAGCCAAGGCTCGGATCTGATCAATACAATCGTTGCCATATTGTATCTAATGTCTCGATTTTTCATAAACGAAAATAAAAAATTTTGGATGCGTCGGCCGCGGCGCCGCCGCGCATGGCGGCGCCCTCTTCCCGTGAGCGTGCGCGATGACTTGTGCGCTGGTCGCACATGGCGGTCGACGCTGGCCACTTCCCGGCGCATGGTTGCGCGACAGAAGGCTGCTGGACGCGCAAATCTTTGCCCGATGTTGAGCGCCGCTTCGCGCGAAGGTCGCGCATGTCGCACGGCCGATGGCCGTTGTTGCGCGCAAGCCATTGCGCCAATGATGGCCGGCCGTTTCTCGCTGGCCATGCGCACTGGTTGCGTGATGGTCGAAGCGACGGCGCGCGATGATGCGCCTGTCGTGCATCGTGTTGCGTGGCTGTGCCGTGCAATTCACGGCCGTGCGAGGCCTTGTGCCGCGCGCGATATGTGGCGGCGGCCACCGCCGTGCGGCCGCCGTCCGTCGATGCTCCGACGATGTCGTGACGGCTTAATTCTTCTAGGGTTATGTTCGGGCCTGTCCCAGGCAGCCCATGAAGTTTTCGGGCCGATATTCGATGTCGGGCCGATTTTGAAATTTTGAGATTTTTTGGCCTAGAATTGTTTTAAGCCCAAATTTGATGCAATTAAAATAGAAAAATATGATTTTGATTGTAAAATATGATTTTATAATTAAAATATGATTTTGTTGATTAAAATTTGATTTTATCGACAAAATACGATTTTATTATAAAATGCGATTTTATGATTAAAATATGATTTTGCGATAAATAATTGATTATTTAATTTATGCATGTTAATTAGATTATCTGCATGATTGGGATGATTGAGAGCCGTGCCCAATGTGTTAGGTGTTTGCGATAGGTTTTTGTGATTCGGTTTGTAAATATTATTGATTATCATTTTAAGTGGGCCTGTTTGTGGCCCGTTCCCACCCCTTGAAAAATGTATCACTTATATGTCATGGTATATTTAAATGTAAATTACTAGATTTAGTGGGAGGACATCCGAAGACGGTGGACAATGAAGATCAAAGATATTGAAGACCGAAGATCTGTAAAACCGGAAGCATTGTAATAGGATTGCATTGCATGTTGCATTACCCCTAGGATTGGACCCAGGTCCGTGGCTGGCAACCACGGACCGCATAGCTCTCGCGATCGATCATCCCAATGTTTATATATGTGATATATAGTTAGTTGAATCCGCATGTTGCATGTTTTAAATTTGATTTAAAATATCTGCATGAGACCAAATTTTCGAAAATAAAAATCCCTCGTTTTAAATATGATTTAAAACTAATATCAAGATAATTGTTTATTCGATAAACTAAAGAGAATTGAAATTTGTTTAAATTTCCCTACCTTCCATCAACAATGGGTGTACGTCGATGCTACCCGTATACATGGCCCGGCTCATATTATTGAGGGGGTCAGTATGCCGGAAAGCTGTCCACGCCATTGACAATCATTGTGAGTCGGTTGGAACTCCCTTTAACGTTGGCTCATATTATTGGGGAGGTTAAGGGGACCGTCCTTCACGACTCAACATTGATGGGTCACCTTGACACGTGATAGTAAACGGCGTCATATTATTGTGCCCTTACTGGACGTGAGGTGAATACATGGAGGTTGCACCTATGAGACCTGGATTTGTTAATTGAGATTAATCGTGGGAATTAATCGAATTATAGAGGTTCTATCGGTTGTTTAGAGATTTAATTGGTTTAGAATCTCTGTTTGTATGTTTGAATTGTGTTTTCGGGTCGATTTCCCTCCTCAGAGTAATTCTGGAGATTTTCGTAATTTTGGGTTTAGAGGTATCTGCTGATAGCAGCTCTGATGACGTCATGCTTTATGTTGGCATTGAAGTCGCTGACGTAAGCTTTGCTGCTGGTAGCTTAGTGCGTTTGTTTTAGTTGCTGTCGACAGCAGTTGGATTGGTTTGAAACGACATCATTTAGATTAGTAGAAGCGACGTCGTTTTGCTAGCGAGCATATATCTTCTATTGAGAAGTCTGCCAGCAGGTAGCGTAGGAACCAGTCGTTGGGGAAATTAGCGTGTTTTTGTGATGAGCGAGTTGCAACGCTGCGTTTTGATGTTGCTACTGGTATCAGCTGAGAGTAGCGTTATGCGTTGTTTTGTTCTTGCGACTGGATGTTCAGCTGTTGGCAGCTAAGATTACGTCATTTATGCGACGTCGTTTTGATAAGTTATTGCGACGCTGTTTTGATCTATATTAGAGTGCTTTTGCTATCGTTGCTGCTGACAGCAGTGGTGGGAATTATTTAAGGAAGACTTGGTCTTCGAATTTGTGATATTAGTTCCCATACTTAGAAATTTCCAGCCTTTCGTTCTCTGTTTCTCGAACCCTAGAGTACTGTTCACCGTGAGGTTTTCCGGCGATTTCCCGTCGTTCCGGTGGTTGTTTTGGCTCGTGCGAGGTAGCGTTGGACTCCTCTTGAGAAGCTCTTCCAATTCATACCAGTTTTAGAAGCTGTAATTGGCTAGTCGAGGAACGCGAAGTTGCTGCCGTTCGAGTGTTGCGTCAATTTGGTAGAGCTACGTTCTGGTTTTCGGTGAGACCTTGTTCCTAGCCTTAGTTTTTAAGCTTTCTATGTAAGTGTTGAGGTATATTGGGCAGCTGGTCGAGTGAGACTCCCAGCCGTGAGCTTGTGTAGCAACCTGTTAGATTTACGTTGTGTATGCCGTGTGTTTAACAGGCTTTTACCAGAGTCTTCGGGATTTCTCGCAGGGTTAGTTGTTGCTCAGTATAAGGTACGGATTTGAGCTTTTATTACAGCGAGATTATGGCTTGGATGAATTGTAGTCGCTGGTATGTGGATTCGCCGTGCCTGCTGGTTGTGTTCTGTTGAGAATTTTGTATGCTATTGGTGTATTTGCTGCGTTGCATATGTTTATATGCTTGCATTCTAGCATGTTGCATACACGCACGATATTCCTTTCCAGTTTTGGTAGTTTTGTACCATTGTTGCATTGTTATTGTTTTCTTACCAGGATGTGAGGGCGAGCGGCTATACCGCACTCTCATCTCCCTGCTGGGATCGTAGCCACCATGCGCCGAGTGGTTAATTACCACAGTTCATGGGCGAGGCAACAGCAGGTCGAGTTGTTTGATGCATCTGGTAAGTGGGTGTAGTATCATGGCGAGTGGCTCACTACCACACTGTGAACTCACCCCGTGGCCACTGTGCGTTGTCGATGTTTCTTGGAGCTATGTTTGAGTTCCTTAGCTCCCTTGTGGGTCGAGTTTTCCATTGTTCCTTGGCGTCTCATGCATAGCACCTGCACTTTATTTCTTGCTGTTATTTCTGTTGTATTATTGCTCTCCGTACTGGGGTTTGACCCCATGTCCCTCCGGGGCTTGGTTTGTTTCTTTGTTGCGTTGTTTTCAGGAAACCCAGGTTCTACAGCTGGTCGTGGGTTTAACCCAGCTGGTGGTGCCCCAGGAGGTGGCTAGTGTGTCCCAGTAGCATATAGCATATATATATATATGTATCAGTTAGCCAGGGAGATGCCTTGCGCTTTGTCGTTGTACCCGTAGGGGAATATGATACATGTTGGACTTATGTATGCTTTGTTGTTGAAGGTTTATGATTTGGGAACTTATTTTAAGTATCGTTGTATTTTAAATTATATGTTTAAAATCGTCGGGCCTAAAAGCGAAAATTTTACCCACTTTTTGATAGCTTCCGCATGTGTTTTTCTGTTGTGAGCACGAGGCCTGACATTTTTGGTATCAGAGCTTAAACTGGGATAAGCTCAATTCCTTTGATCACACTTGAGTCTAGGCACAGTGTTACGTATTGCATGTGCTTGACTTATATGACTACGTGCTGCATATGTTGTGTTATATGCATTCTTTGCTGTATCTGTTCTGTTTTCCTTATCCTGTTGAGTGTTTTAGATGCCGCCTAGACGTCGTGGTCGTAGTAGGGGTCTCTTCCAGGAATCAGGAGGACAGAATGAGGATCAGTCTAGTGCGCCTAGTCATACTCTTGAGAGTAGTGGAGAGGAGGAGGCTGCAGCTCCGCCGGCTCCGGTAGAGAGAATGGATGTGGTCATAGCTCGGTTTCAGAGGATGAGTCCTCCTATCTTCAATGGTGATGAGTCGAGTGAGGACGCGGATTCTTGGGTCCATAGCGTCATACATATGTTTGATCGAGCTCAGTATGACGACGATCTCCGGTTGAGGTTCGTGACCCTACTGTTGAGGAAGTCCGCAGAGCGTTGGTGGAGAGGTACGTCTAGTACCTTACTGGAGACTGATGTTGGCATTACTTGGGACACTTTTTATCAGGTCTTCAGGCAGGAGTATGTCCCCGACTCCTATGTAGCTGCCCGAGAGCGGGAGTTCGAATTCTTGGAGCAAGGTTCGTTGTCTGTACGCGAGTACGCTCGCAAGTTTTCTGCTTTGTTGGCGTATGTTCCGCATGTTTCTGACCGGGAGAGGGCCAAGAGCACCAGGTTTGTGGAGGGCTTGAATGGGGATCTGTACCAGAGCGTCTTGACAAGCAAGCCCAAGTCTTATGCTGAGGCCGTGGATACTGCTATCCACATCGAGGAGGGCATGAAGAGCCGTAGTGCGCGCAGGGCGCAAGTGGCGCAAGCGGTGCAGGGTGGAAGGCCCGTTGGTCAGGGAGCTCAGTCGTCCCAGAGTTCTCAGTCCGCACATTTTCCTCAGCAGCAGCAGCAGCAGGTAGCTCAGCAGTCTGGCCGACCTCAGCAGGCTCAGTTTAACGCCTTCACGAGAGAGCAGGCCGAGGAGACACCGAGCCGGGTGATTGGAGGTACATGTCTTGTCTTTGACTTTCCTGCTCGTGTGTTGTTTGACACCGGTGCTTCGCATTCGTTTATTTCCGATTCTTTTGTTGTTGAGCATGGTTTGTGTACCGTCCCTTTGCGTGATGTTGTTTCTGTTTCTACCCCCGGTGGTGTGAACATGTTTTCGCAAGATATTTTGTTGGATGGTGTGTTGCGGTTTGGTGAGCACGCCTTATTAGCGAATTTGATCCGCTTGATGCTTTGGGATTTCGATTGTATAGTTGGGATGGATGTGCTATCCAACTACAGGGCCTCTGTGGATTGCTTCCATGGGATTGTGCGCTTTAGGCCTTTGTCTGGTGAGAAGTGGGACTTCTACGACCAGGACTCGAGATCGAAGATTCCGTTAGTCTCCGCGATGGAGATGTTTAGCTTGTTATCTTTGGGGAATGCTGGCTTTATGATTTACGCTTTGGATGCGTCTTCTTCTTCTAGTGTTCAGCTTAGTGACGTTTCCGTGGTGCGACAATTTCCCGACGTGTTTCCGGAGGAAATTCCTGGTTTTCCTCCGAGGCGGGAGATAGACTTCAGCATAGAGTTGGTGCCAGGCACAACTCCGATTTCTCGTGCCCCGTATCGTCTAGCGCCTGCGGAGTTGAGAGAACTCAAGGTTCAGTTAGATGACTTGCTGGAGAAGGGTTTCATCCGCCCTAGTATGTCACCGTGGGGAGCGCCCATTCTGTTTGTGAAGAAGAAGGATGGCTCAATGCGGATGTGTATTGACTTTCGTCAGTTGAATAAAGCCACTGTGAAGAATAAGTACCCGTTGCCGAGAATTGATGATCTGTTTGATCAGTTGCAAGGTTCTGCGGTGTATTCTAAGATTGATCTTCGTTCCGGGTACCATCAGCTCAGAGTAAGGGACCAAGATGTCGCGAAGACTGCGTTTCGTACGAAGTACAGACATTTTGAGTTTTTGGTGATGCCATTTGGGTTGACAAACGCGCCAGCAGTCTTTATGGATTTGATGAACCGAGTTTTTAGAGAGTTCATAGATCAGTTTGTGATTGTTTTTATTGACGACATCTTGAAATGTGTCTGAGATTCGCAGTTTCTTAGGTCTGGCTGGCTATTATCGTCGTTTCATTGAGGGGTTTTCTTCTATAGCTAAGCCGATGACCCAATTGACCCAGAAGGATAAGCGGTTTGTTTGGACTGAGCAGTGTGAGAATGATTTTCAACTGCTCAAGGAGAAGTTAACTACTGCACCTGTGTTGGCTTTGCCGTCCGGATCAGGTGGTTTTGTTATTTGTTCCGACGCTTCGCTAAATGGATTGGGTTGTGTGTTGATGCAGAATGGTAGAGTCATTGCGTATGCCTCGCGGCAGTTGAAACGCACGAGACTCGTTACCCAGTTCATGATTTGGAGTTAGCAGCGGTGGTCTTTGCGTTAAAGATCTGGCGTCGCTACCTATATGGCGAGCAGTTTGTGGTGTACTCCGACCACAAGAGTTTGCAGTATCTATTTTCGCAGCCTGACTTGAACATGAGACAGCGTAAGTGGATGGAGCTGCTAAAGGATTTTGACTGTGAGATTAAATACCAGCCTGGGAAGTCAAATGTAGTGGCTGATGCTTTGAGAAGGAAGGCTAATGAGATGCTTGCGTCGTTGTACATCTCTAAGGATCAAGAGCATCTTAACACTACGGGTTGGAGATTCTACCCGGCTGAAGATTGCGTGATGGTTTCATCTTTACAAGTGGAACCGCAGATTGTTTCTAGCATTCGAGCAGCTCAGAGGACCGATCCGTCAATCCACGAGTTGAAGATGAAAGTCAGGGCTGGCGATCTTGAGGACTATTCTATCTCTTCTGATGGTTGTTTGCGTTTCCGGGGCAGGTTGGTTGTGCCCAATTTGATTGATTTGAAGGAGGAGATCCTTTGAGAAGCGCACTGTAGCAGACATAGTGTTCATCCTGGTGCACGGAAGATGTACCATGCTTTGAAGCCGCACTTTTGGTGGGCTGGCCTGAAGAACGATGTTGCTGGTTTTGTCGCTCGTTGTTTAAATTGCCAGATGGTAAAGGCTGAAAGGATGAGACCTGGTGGTCTGTTGCAGAGTTTAGAGGTGCCCCAATGGAATTGGGAGCACATTGCTATGGATTTTGTGACGCATCTGCCTCGTTCCAGCTGAGGATGCGATGCTATTTGGGTAGTTGTAGACCGTTTGTCTAAGTCTGCACATTTCATTCCCTATGGGATGACCTTCTCGTTGAAGAAGCTGGCGAAGCTGTACGTTGATTTTGTTGTTAGATTGCACGGTGTGCCTGTTTTGATCGTCTCAGACAGAGATCCGAGGTTTACTTCCAGGTTTTGGAAGAGTTTGCAGACAGCATTGGGCACTAGATTGGCTATGAGTACCGCGTATCATCCCCAGACAGATGGCCAATCTGAGCGAACTATCCAGACGTTAGAGGATATGTTGCGTGCTGTTGTGTTGGATTTCGGAGGTAGTTGGAAAGACGCGTTGTCTTTGGTTGAGTTTTCGTATAATAACAGCTACCAAGTGACGATTGGTATGGCTCCTTTTGAGGCTTTGTATGACCGCAAGTGCAGATCGCCAGTGTGTTGGGAAGAAGTGGGGGAGAAGCAGCTATCTGCCCCTGACTTTGTGCAGCAAATGAAAGATCACGTGGATCTTATTAGACAGCGGATGAAGGCTGCCCAGGATCGCCAAGCCAGTTATGCGAATAAGAGGCGTCGACCTCTTGAGTTTCAGGTTGGTGATCGTGTATTTCTCAAGGTTTCTCCATTTCGTAGTGTGATGCGCTTTGGACGCAAGGGAAAGTTAGCCCCTCGTTACGTTGGTCCGTATGAGATTGTCGAGAGGATTGGACCTTTAGCGTATCGGTTGTTGTTGCCGTCAGAGTTGTCCTCTCTTCACGATGTGTTTCATGTGTCGATGTTGAGGAAATATGAGCCAGATCCATCTCATGTGCTTGGAACTGACGAGGTAGAGCTAGATCAGTCGTTGAGCTATCAGGAATACCCTTTGCAGATCCTTGGCAGAAAAGAGAAACAGTTGAGGAATAAGACCATTCCGTTGGTAATGGTGCAATGAGCAAGAATGGTAGGGAAGAAGCTACTTGGGAGCTGGAAGAAAAGATGCAGCGTGAGTGGCCGCATCTGTTTGAGTAGATGTTGAGCTAGATTATCCAGTGGCTTGTAGTTTTGTTGTATTTCTTCCCTAGTTGTTGTTAATTTGACTTGCTCAGTGATCTTGAACTCTTGGCCTTGTGTTTGGCTAGTTCTGATGTTAGTTTTTAGTTTCTTATCTGGTCTCTGCTGTTGTTTGTTGTTTCAGAATTTTTGTTTGATTTCGGGTACGAAATCCTTTTTAGTGGGGGAGAAATGTGAGACCTGGATTTGTTAATTGAGATTAATCGTGGGAATTAATCGAATTATAGAGGTTCTATCGGTTTTTTAGAGATTTTGTTGGTTTAGAATCTCTGTTTGTATGTTTGAATTGTGTTTTCGGGTCGATTTCCCTCCTCAGAGTAATTCTGGAGATTTTCGTAATTTTGGGTTTAGAGGTATCTGCTCATAGCAGCTCTGATGACGTCATGCTTTATGTTGGCATTGAAGTCGCTGACGTAAGCTTTGCTGCTGGTAGCTTAGTGCGTATTGTTCTTTGTTTTAGTTGCTGTCGACAGCAGTTGGATTGGTTTGAAACGACATCATTTAGATTAGTAGAAGCGACGTCGTTTCGCTAGCGAGCATATATCTTCTATTGAGAAGTCTGCCAGCAGGTAGCGTAGGAACCAGTCGTTGGGGAAATTAGCGTGTTTTTGTGATGAGCGCTATACGACATCGTTTTGAGGTGCAAGTGACGTAAGAGTATCTGCTGGTGTTAGAACGTCACTGTAGCTTGATTTTGGTATTTAGCGAGAGCTGCTTCCAGCTATGATGACGTCAGTGGAGCGACGTCGTTTGAGTTAGTTGCAACGCTGCGTTTTGATGTTGCTACTGGTATCAGCTGAGAGTAGCGTTATGCGTTGTTTTGTTCTTGCGACTGGATGTTCAGCTATTGGCAGCTAAGATTACGTCATTTATGTGACGTCGTTTTGATAAGTTATTGCGACGCTGTTTTGATCTGTATTAGAGGGCTTTTGCTATCGTTGCTGCTGACAGCAGTGGTGGGAATTATTTAAGGAAGACTTGGTCTTCGAATTTGTGATATCAGTTCCCATACTTAGAAATTTCCAGCCTTTCGTTCTCTGTTTCTCGAACCCTAGAGTACTGTTCATCGTGAGGTTTTCCGGCGATTTCCCATCGTTCCGGTGGTTGTTTTGGCTCGTGCGAGGTAGCGTTGGACTCCTCTTGAGAAGCTCTTCCAATTCATACCAGTTTTAGAAGCTGTAATTGGCTAGTCGAGGAACGCGAAGTTGCTGCCGTTCGAGTGTTGCGTCAATTTGGTAGAGCTACGTTCTGGTTTTTGGTGAGACCTTGTTCCTAGCCTTAGTTTTTAAGCTTTCTATGTAAGTGTTGAGGTATATTGGGCAGCTGGTCAAGTGAGACTCCCAGCCGTGAGCTTGTGTAGCAACCTGTTAGATTTACGTTGTGTATGCCGTGTGTTTAACAGGCTTTTACCAGAGTCTTCGGGATTTCTCGCAGGGTTAGTTGTTGCTCAGTATAAGGTACGGATTTGAGCTTTTATTACAGCGAGATTATGGCTTGGACGAATTGTAGTCGCTGGTATGTGGATTCGCCGTGCCTGCTGGTTGTGTTCTGTTGAGAATTGTGTATGCTATTGGTGTATTTGCTGCGTTGCATATGTTTATATGCTTTCTAGCATGTTGCATACACGCACGGTATTCCTTTCCAGTTTTGATAGTTTTGTACCATTGTTGCATTGTTATTGTTTTCTTACCAGGATGTGAGGGCGAGCGGCTATACCGCACTCTCATCTCCCTGCTGAGATCGTAGCCACCATGCGCCGAGTGGTTAATTACCACAGTTCATGGGCGAGGCAACAGTAGGTCGAGTTGTTTGATGCATCTGGTAAGTGGGTGTAGTATCATGGCGAGTGGCTCACTACCACACTGTGAACTCACCCCGTGGCCACTGTGCGTTGTCGATGTTTCTTGGAGCTATGTTTGAGTTCCTTAGCTCCCTTGTGGGTCGAGTTTTCCATTGTTCCTTGGCGTCTCATGCATAGCACCTGCACTTTATTTCTTGCTGTTATTTCTGTTGTATTATTGCTCTCCGTACTGGGGTTTGACCCCATGTCCCTCCGGGGCTTGGTTTGTTTCTTTGTTGTGTTGTTTTCAGGAAACCCAGGTTCTACAGCTGGTCGTGGGTTTAACCCAGCTGGTGGTGCCCCAGGAGGTGGCTAGTGTGTCCCAGTAGCATATAGCATATATATATATATGTATCAGTTAGCCAGGGATATGCCCTGCGCTTTGTCGTTGTACCCGTAGGGGAATATGATACATGTTGGACTTAATGTATGCTTTGTTGTTGAAGGTTTATGATTTGGGAACTTATTTTAAGTATCGTTGTATTTTAAATTATATGTTTAAAATCGTCGGTCCTAAAAGCGAAAATTTTACCCACTTTTTGATAGCTTCCGCATGTGTTTTTCTGTTGTGAGCACGAGGCCTGACAGCACCGGTTGCAATCGGAAACTACCTTTCGGGGGTCATGGATGGCTGATATTATTCGGGTCCATGATCGCTTGATTGGGCTCCGTGTACCCACTAAAGAAACTTGCTTTCTCGATTTCATTAGAGGGTGGTGAAATCGTTAAAATAGTGGGAGGGTAATTTATAAAACTTAACGACCTTGTTTTATGTCTTAGCTATTATTTTATATATAGTTAGTGATGATTGTCTGTTTTCTTTTCAGTATAACTGCTTATTTAATGTCTTCGTTCAAAAACCCACTCGCTGCTATACTGGATAGCAACAAGTTCACTGGTCTGAACTACCAAGACTGGCTCCACAACCTCAACCTTGTGTTGGCTTCGGAGAAGCTTCTTTATAGGATAGAGAAGTGCCCTCCGAAGGAAGCCCCTGCCGATATCAGCCTGAGGAGCTGGTTACACTTAAACAATTGTGGGACGACGAGGTTAAAGCTCGATGCTATGTGATGGCATCGATGTCCAATGAAATGCAACGGCGTTTTGAGAAGATAAAGTATGCTGCTGACATATTTTTTCATCTCAAAGAACTGTACGGGGAGAACTCTCGACATGAGAGGTTCACGGCTGTCAAGGAGCTTATGACGAGCCGCATGCGCGATGGGACTTCGGTCCGCGAGCATGGGGTTCGTATAATTGGGCTCGTTGAAAAGCTATCGGGCCTTGATATCACACTTCCACACGATCTGTCGGTGGATGTACTTCTCCTCTCACTACCCGCTGCATTTGACCCCTTTGTGGTCAACTTCAACATGAACAAGCTTCCAGCCACCCTTGAAGAGGTGGTTAACATGCTTGTAGTGTTCGAAGGAACCATAAAGAAGGACAAGCCCGTCCTCCTCATGGGCTCTTCTTCCTCTGCGAAGAAGGGGCCCAGACGCAAGGGAAAGAAGCTTTCTTCCCATGCGAAGGAGGAAAAGACCACCAAGAAGCCAAATGCAAAGGCTTCCAATGCCAAACAAGCATGAGGATGTTTGCTACCACTGCCACAAGCCTGGGCATTGGAGGAGGAACTGCAAGGAGTACCTCGAGCAGTTGCGAACTGCGAAAGGTATGTTCTATATTTAAATAAATATGTCTCTTAGTTCGACTTCTTGGGTACTTGATACCGGATGTGGATCTCATATCTGCAATGATTTGCAGGTGAAGACAAGAAGCCGACGTCTTAGAGAGGGTGAGACCCACTTGAGGCTTGGCAATGGAGCAAGAGTTGCTGCATTAGCTATAGGAGATCTTTATTTATTTCTGTCTTCTGATTTTAAGTTTTTATTGAGAAACGTTTTGTTTGTTCCCGAATTAATAAAGAACATTATTTCTGTTTCTATGCTTGATAGTGATGGATACTCTTGTATGTTTGCTAATTCGATTTGCAATATTTACAAGAATGAATGTTTAATTGGAATTGGGGAACGCGAAAACGATTTATACACCTTAAAATTAAAAGACAATCCAACTCGCGATGTTGCAGCACAGACGACAACGATTAAACCGAAACACGATAACTTGAACCCAGCACAACTTTGGCACGCTAGGCTAGGTCATATTTCTCTAAGTAGGATGAACAAGTTAGTTAGGAGTG
>KV014238.1:268436-314789 GCA_001598015.1 Dorcoceras hygrometricum | reverse complement strand
TTTCGCAGTTCGCAACTGCTCGAGGTACTCCTTGCAGTTCCTCCTCCAATGCCCAGGCTTATGGCAGTGGTGGCAAACATCCTCGCTCTTGTTTGGCTTGGAAGCCTTTGCCTTTGGCTTATTGGTGGGCTTTTCCTCCCGTCGCAGGGGCAGAACGCTTCTTTCCCTTGCGTCTGGGCCCCTTCTTCGCAGAGGAAGAAGAGCCCATAAGGAGGACGGGTTTGTCCTTCTTTATGGTTCCTTCGAACACTACAAGCATGTTAACCACCTTTTCAAGGGTTGCTGCCAGCTTGTTCATGTTGAAGTTGACCACAAAAGGGTCGAATGCAGCAGGCAGTGAGAGGAGAAGCACATCCACAGACAGCTCGTGTGGAAGTGTGATATCAAGGCCCGACAGCTTTTCAACGAGCCCAATCATACGAACCCCATGCTCGCGGACCGAAGTCCCATCGCGCATGCGGCTCGTCATAAGCTCCTTGACATCCATGAACCTCTCATGTCGATAGTTCTCCCCATATAGTTATTTGAGATGAAAAAGTATGTCAGCAGCATACTTCGTCTTCTCAAAGCGCCGTTGCATTTCATTGGACATCGACTCCATCACAAAGCATCGAGCTTTAACCTCGTCGTCCCACCATTGTTTAAGCGTAATCAGCTCCTCAGGGCTGATATCGGCAGGGGCTTCCTTCGGAGGGCACTTCTCTATCGTATAAAGAAGCTTCTCCGAAGCCAACACAAGGTTGAGGTTGCGGAGCCAGTCTTGGTAGTTCATACCAGTGAACTTGTTTCTCCAGTATAGCAGCGAGTGGGTTTTTGAACGAAGACATTATATAAGCAGTTATACTGAAAAGAAAAACAGACAATCATTACTAACTATATATAAAATAATCGCTAAGACATAAAACAAGGTCGTTAAGTTTTATGAATTACCCTCCCACTATTTTAACGATTTCACCACCCTCTAATGAAATCGAGAAAGCAAGTTTCTTTAGTGGGTACACGGATCCCAATCAAGCGATCATGGACCCTAATAATATCAGCCATCCATGACCCCCAAAAGGTAGTTTCCGATTGCAACCGGTGCAACCTCCATGTATTCCCCTCACGTCCAGTAAGGGCCCAATAATATGACGCCGTTTACTATCACGTGTCAAGATGACCCATCAATGTTGAGTCGTGAAGGACGGTCCCTTAACGTCCCCAATAATATGAGCCAACGTTAAAGGGAGTTCCAACCAAACTCACAACAATTGTCAATGGCGTGGACAGCTTTCCGGCATACATGACCCTCTCAATAATATGAGCCGGACCATGTATACGGGTAGCATCGACGTACACCCATTGTTGATGGAAGGTAGGGATAATTTAAAAAAATTTAAATTCCCTTTAGTTTATCGAATAAACATTTATCTTGATATTTGTTTTAAATCATATTTAAAACGAGGGATTTTATTTTTGAAAATTTGGTCTCATGAAAATATTTTAAATCATATTTAAAACATGCGGATTCAACTAACTATATATCAATATATATAAATATTGTGATGATCGACCGCGAGAGCTATGCGGTCTGCGGATTCAACTAACTATATATCAATATATATAAATATTGTGATGATCGACCGCGAGAGCTATGCGGTCCGTGGTTTCCAGCCACGGACCTGGGTCCAATCCTAGGGGTAATGCAACATGCAATGCAATCCTATTACAATGCTTCCGATTTTACAGATCTTCGGTCTTCAATATCCTTGTTCGTCATTGTCCACCGTCTTCGGATGTCCTCCCACTAAATCTAGTAATTTACATTTAAATATACCATGACATACAAGGGATACATTTTTCAAGGGGTGGGAACGGGCCACAAATAGGC
The DNA here is from genome assembly GCA_001598015.1 of Dorcoceras hygrometricum. Taxonomy (NCBI): domain Eukaryota; kingdom Viridiplantae; phylum Streptophyta; class Magnoliopsida; order Lamiales; family Gesneriaceae; genus Dorcoceras; species Dorcoceras hygrometricum. Next base: position 312,919 of record KV014238.1, on the reverse strand, counting down.
CCACTTAAAATGATAATCAATAATATTTAAAAACCGAAATCATAAAAACATATCGCATACACCTAACATGTTGGGCACGGCTCTCGATCATCCCAATCATGCAATTAATCTAATTAACATGAATAAATTAAATAATCAAATTATTTATCAACAAAATCATATTTTAATTACGAAATCGCATTTTATAAATAAAATCGTATTTTGTCGATAAAATCAAATTTTAATCAACAAAATCATATTTAATTCATAAAATCATATTTCAAAATTAAAATCGTATTTTGCAATTTCATTGCATTAATGTGGGCTTAAAAACAATTTTAGGCCCAAAAATCTCAAAATTTCAAAATCGACCAAAACGGGCCCGATTTCGAATATCGGCCCGAAAACTTCATGCGCTGCCCGGGACAGGCCCGAACTAAACCCTAGAAGAAATCAGCCGTCACGACATCACCGGAGCATCGCCGGGCCGCCGCCACCAACAAATCGCTCAAACCAGCGGCAATAATCGGCCAGCGATCATCGCACGTCCAGCCGCGCGCAGCGGCCAAGCATCGCGCAAATAGCGCCGCCATGGCACACAGCCACCCATCGTCGGCCAGCATCTCATGCAACCAGTGAATGATCAGTGCCCGACCAACACGCCGTAGTGGCGCGGCCAGCGCGCGACCAGGGGCTGTCCATCGCGCGGCCAGCGCGCGATGGTGTCGTGCCTGATGCGCAACGTTGCACGTGGCGGGGAGGGGCCGCGGCACACGGCGGCGGCCGGCGGCCATGCACGAAATTTTTTAGTTTTTTTTGTTGATTGATCCGATCTGAAAAACAGAGACATGATGCAATATGGCAACGATGTATTGAAGGATCCGAGCCTAGGCTCTGATACCACTGTTGGGGAACCGTGGCAGATCCGGATCCCGTCTCTCGGCGAGGTAGAGGAAGAACAAAATTTGGCCGGGAGATGTTCAATACAATTCCAAAATCATGAAAACTATGAACCATTCATAGGGTGTTTTTGTTGATTACCTTGCTGGCAACTCGTGCCTGGCTCCGACCAGTTTCGCGAGGAAACCGGCACTTCACGGTAGGCGGCGGTAGATTACGTCAATCGGGTCCACGACCGGAAACGATCTCCCTCCGATCAGCCTGCACTAGAAGACTGATGGATTTTATCACCAACGGATTCTCCTCGGAAATTTGGCCGGAACAAATTTCGGCGAGGGAGGCGGCGGCGGCGGCGACAAGCGGCGGCGGCGGCGATAAGCGGCGGCGGCGGCGTGCGGAGAGGAAGGGAGGCGGCGGCTTTTAGAGCTCTAGGGTTAGGGTTGTGTAATCAAGTATCATGTTTTATGATTGTTAGTTATGAAGCCCTTAAGTTTAATTAAATAGACTTGTGATATACTTGGACCGGCCCAACGGGCCCGGGTCCAACGGATGAACATTCGGTTCATCCCTATCACCGTGACTTCATCATAACTCCGATCGCCGATCAGATCGGACCGATAGATTCAGTTTCCAAAACTGAATACTATGATCTGAAAAACCATTTTTCAGAACCCCAGTGCAAAATGACCGTTTTGCCCCTCAACAGCGGGAAATCACGATTTGACCCCTGTTCACTTTTAGGAAGTAACACTCCCCAAAATCCTCTTCCCATGCTCAACACATTGAGCTCAGTATCCGTGTGGGAATCTCGAATCCAGTACTTGTGTGACCCTCAATGGTTCAGGGATACAGCTAGCCGTGGGCCCACAACCATTGTGGCTCCGGAATCACAATTCCGGACTTGCCCATCGGATCATGGTAAGAGCGTCTAGCAACATCGCCCCATGATCCCATAGGTATCACTGATAGTGCCTGCAAAAACCTGTTGGTCGTGGTTAGCGTACAGTACGATCCTTTCAATCCATATATCCCGATCAGATCAACGACCATTGGTAAATCGAGAGTCGCTAAAGATCCTATAGCTATGCATACATCTTGGAGATTGAATAGTGACATCGCGAGTGTAACTAGGTAAACACATTTACCTAAAACACTTCTAGTACTCTGGCCATAGATTTATACACTATTATACCCTCAGATAGCATAGGATATCAACGCATGTCTGCGAGCGTTGAATCCTCGACAACGATGCATCGACTCCTACATGCATCGGGATCTCACCCAATCCCGCCGCCATATGACCCCAAGTGAGTCGGCAAACGGGTCAAAGTGAGATGCCTATCATGTAGAGTCTCAATGACGTTTCGAGTCGTGAGGACTAATCAGTACAACCAAGACCTCGGACTTATCCACTCGACAAATGGTAACCACTTGGAAAGTCCGAACGAGGGTAGTTCGATAGATCACCAGGTCACTATCTATCTGTATGCTCAGAACATCACAATGTTCCCTACCAATGAAACATGGTACTTCGCATCACAGATACTAGTCTCGAGCTCGGGCGGCCTTATCCTCATTTTGACGGCCCAATCGACTAGGAACTTGTTCAGAATACACAGTGACTATTAGATGTGTTTCATGATAGCCGTCATACCCACTATCACATCTAACATACACTATAGTGCATTTTAGGTCTTTATTCAACGCAATTGTTAATCATTATACAACACAATGAAAGTAAAGAATGCCATATAAATAAATGCGAATATCATATATAAAGATTGTTTCATACAAGAGTCTATAAACCCACACGCCACAAGTTGGCTAGTTGGGCATCTACTCTAACAAACACATCCATCCCCAAGATACAATCAAAATCTCTCATTCCCAAAACAATCAGATTGGACACAAAAACGTGCTCATCAAATCGAAGCACACAATCCAACACCACTTCACGGGACCACAGATTTACACCAGCAGGGGTAGACACGGAAACAACATCACACAATGGAGAAGAACTCAACCCATTCTCACAAGCAAACAACTCAGAAATAAAAGAGTGTGATGCACCAGTGTCAAATAAAATTCTCGCAGGATAATCGAAAACAGAGCATGTACCTGCGATCATCATACCAGGCGCCTCCTCAGCCTGCTCTCTAGTCAATGCATTTGCCTGAGCCTGCTGCGGAATCTGAAACGGTGGTCTCGAAGGTGCTCCAAATCTAGAAGTCTCACGGGGTTGGAATCCAGATCGCTGGGTAAGGGCAGGAAACTGCAGTCTCTGAGATGAACCACCAGCTGATCCCTACTGCGAAGGAATCGAATACTGACCCCTCAACAGAGGACACACTCTAAGGAAGTGTCCTGGCTGTCCACAGTTACGGCAGGACCCCTGAACTCCACGACACTGCGAAGTCGGATGCCTTCCTCCGCACTGTCCACACAACATGCCACTAGAACCGCTGCCAGAACCACTGCCAGAACCAGAACTCACAGAACCAGAGGAACTCGAATCCACCTTCTTATTGAACTGTTTCCCTCGAGGTCCAAAACTATGGCGGTTTGACTGCTACTGCTGCTTCTACCCCTGAGGAGAATAGAAAGATTGCGACGCATCCTAAACAGGCTGATAGGTGCGTCCAGTAGTCGGCTTAATCGGAGCCTCAACCTCCATCAAACTCTCCTCAATATCCACTGCTTGGTTCACCGCATCAATATAGGTCGCAGGTGAACCAGACAAAACCATCCGGTACAAATCAGGCCTCAAGCCTTTCAAAAACTTGTTCCTCTTAGTCCTCTCTTGGTTGGCAACGTGTGGCACATAGACCAAAAGCACAAAAAACTGTCGGGCATACTCAGCCACTCGCATGATGCCCTGCCTCAGATTATCGAACTCCCGCTCCCGGCTGTTATAGAAGGACTCCGGGGTATACTCCTGTCGAAAGGCCTCGCAGAAGCTCTCCAAAGTGATCACAGCCCCACTATCACGAAGGATACGGGAAGTACCTCTCCACCAGCGCTGTGCATTGTCTCTCAGCTGTAACACCGCCAGTTTCAGTCTCTTCTCAGGAGCGTACTCCAAAGTATCGAACAATTCCTCCATCTGAGCTAACCAAGCCTCATCCATCGCACCACCCTCTGCTGCAGAAATCGTCGGAGGGTTCGTCCGCTGAAACCTAGCTAAGACCAACTCCATCTCGTCTATCTGTCTAGTAACATCCTCAACCTGATGAACATCATCATCATTACCTACCCTAGACTCATCCTCAGTACGTCTAGTCGTCCTACCTCTTCCTCTTCTCGGCGGCATCTAAACAAGTCTAGAGGTAAGATCTCACAGCAGATAGATATATCACATATACAGATAAAAGATCACATAAGTCACAGAGTCAATCAAAATCAAATCAAAACTCTGTGCCTAGACTCGAGTGTTATCAAAGTTAATCGAGCTTATCCCTGTTTAAGCTCTGATACCAAAAATGTCAGGCCCGTGCTAATTACTCAAGATAATAGCACAATTAAGCACATAATCACGGAAGCGTAAAAATCGGGCTTAAAAATTTCGAAATAAAATTGGGCCTGAACTTAAAACATCATTCAAAATATTCATAATCAAAATATGAGTTAACTCAAACTCAATCAAAATAGGTAACAACAATAAACCTCAAATCCAAAACAGATCCCCAATACATAGTAACACGGGGCATCCCCCGGTTCAATACATAAATATACAACTGAGACTCAAGGGAACGGGGATCGACCAGCTGAACCTCCACTCTATCCAGCTTGGTTACCTGAGGAACCTGCAAATGGGTAACACAGACCCAAACAACACAAAGCGGGAAAATAAAATACGAGGTCAAGTCTCAGTACGAAGAGCTAATCAAAACAGCTAATCATGAAACATGCTATAATCAATGCTATGAAATGCATGAGGGCTATCAATGATCGGATAGCGAGACCAGCGTATCAACTGGCAAATCAAATCTCTCGAGCCTCTGTACCACGCACAGCAAGTCAGTCGGTCGAAATCATCGGTCCGTGATCTTCAGGGTCCGTCAACCCATCACAGCTCGATGGTCTTCAGACACAACAAATCAGTCGGTCACCACTCTGATGATAGCGTTGGACTTTTCAGGCACGAAAAATAAGTCGGCCAGTCACAACGTGGCTCTCAAACATGTCATCAAATCAATCTGTCAATCAGGCTCAAGATGTATGCATGTATGCCAATTCAATACTCAATTCAAATGCATACAATTCAATACGTGAAAACAGAATGTAAACTCAATCAATTCAACATGCTGTATCACGTAACTCACAGAATCATATCATCAAGTCTCACAACATCAATTACAGCCATGTTCACGCTAAAGCTGCTAAATCTGCTCAACTCGTACCTCAATCCTCAAAAATCTACCTCACAGATTCCTCAAATGCACGACAGGACTTCCTGGAAGATGGAATCTGTTTCAAAGCCTCGAAAATCAGCTTAACTCAAGCATAAATCAGAACCTGAACACTCTAATACCTACGGCCAGAACTATACTCAAGTTCTAAACAATTCTACGCAGGTATTAGCTACTAGACAAAGCTCAATTCAATGCGAAATGCTCACCCAGAAGCTTAAACCAGCAGGAGAACACATGAAACAGACTTCTCCAAAAAGCTTCGAACACCAGTATCTTCAAGCTTCCACTCCAACGCTAATTCAGGGTTCCTACTGGGTGGAAATCGAAAGAGCAACTCACAACGAATCCAGCGCCACCAAAATCACTCAAATCATCGGCGGAGAACGGTGGCAATCGACGGAATATAAGTCACAGTGAACAGTAGCTAATCGAGGGTTTGCGAAAAGAGATAAGAAATATCGGGTCCAGAATATTTCTAAGTGTCGATCAACACTTCTATATATATAACCCTTAAATCCCACAGCTTCTGATCACAAAATATCCAGTCGACGTGAACATTAGATATCTTACAACAGATACCATCTCTTTATTTCGATAAAACCAGCAGCAACCACCAGTCGATACATTCTCAAAGGAACACCAAAACGACACAGTTCGAACTAACTCAAATGACGTCGCAGAGCTTCACCAGCTGACAACAGATATCTCTTGCGAAACAACCAAAAGCTGGTAACAGATCTCTTCAAAAACCCATCAGCAACTGATCATGCCGAAATTACACAAAACGATGACGCATCAAATAATCTAAACGACACCGTAATGGTGACGTAAGCATTGCTGCCAACAGCCGGTCACCCAGTTTCAATAATCAAAACGCAGTGTTTCAACTTATTCAAACGACGTCGCTTCTCATCATTCTCGTATTTGTGCGCCTGCTGCCAGAAGAAACCATTCCAAGCGCAACTACTGCCAGCAGATAACAACGCGTCACGCCTACGTCATCTCTACTGATTCAAAATCCACCAGTTGAGAGATACAGTACTGTTGACCCGCGTTGAATCCTAAATTCGCTACGACTGGTGTCTAAACAGTAGCGCAACGTCTGAATTACAATGGGGAATCAGATTTCACGCGCAAAACCTTCAAAATTCATGCGATAAATCCCAAATCAATTCGATTAATCACAAACTAAAAGTGTGATAACGGCATGGGGGTCTGATTTGCAACAGGCTTGAGTAGGCATGGTAAACCATGCGTACCATGCGTACTTCAGAAAATTTTACTTAAAATTCCATGTCAATATTTTGATTTGTAAAAGTACTACCCAAAATCTGAAACATAACAATTCCCCCATCCAACATCATTTTATTTGTAAGGTTTGAAAATTTCTTAGCCATGCTCGGGTGACAGCTGATCAGATCTCTGCACCTTATGAAATCTGAAAATTAGAAACCAGCTTTTCGAACAAATAAACAATGCTGAAATCTGAAATTAGAAATGGGTTCTCAAATTATAAGGATTTATAATTTGTGGTCTTATGGATTTTGGGGCGTTACAGTAGTGGTCGCTCGACTGATAAACATGTCATCGCTGAAGTTTTCTAACTCAAAGTGTTTGCTACTACATTAGCTTCACCCGGGTGATAGCTAATGTCACAATCGTAGTCCTTAACCAACTCCAGCCATCTGCACTGCCTCATATTCAGCTCCTTTCTGGGTGAAGAAGTACTTGAGGCTCTTATGGTCGGTAAAAATCTGACACTTCTCACCGTACAAGTAGGTCTCCAAATCTTCAGTGTGAACAATACTGCTGCAAGCTCCATATCATGCGTCGGATAATTCAGCTCATAACTCTTCAGCTGTCTCGATGCATTAGAATTGCACCCAAACCTCTCAGGGAAGCATCTGTATACACCACAAACTCTTCCTGATTTACAGGCATCGCTAAGACAGGCGCTGATGTGAGAACCTATTTCAACTGATCAAAGCTCCTCTGACACTTGGAACTCCACACGTACTTCACATTCTTCTTGGTCAGGGATGTCAAGGGAACTGAAATCGACGAGAAGCCCTTGATGAACTTACGTAAATCAGGCCAAACCCAAGAAACTGCGAATATCTGTTGAATCCTTTGGAATCCCCTAGTTCTGTACTACCTCGACCTTCTATGGGTCGTCTGAAAGCACATATATAGAATGATATGCCCCAAAAAAGCCACCTGCTCAAGCCAAAACTTGCACTTACTGAACTTAGCGTACAAACTGTGATCTCTCACTGTCTGTATTGTGGTCCGCAAATGCTGTCCATGCTCCTCTAAGCTCCTGGAGTAAACTAGGATGTCATCGATGAATACGGTGATGAACTGATCTAAGTACTATCTGAAGACTCGATTCATCAAATCCATGAAGATCGCTGTGGCATTCGTCAGTCCAAAAGGCATCAACAAAAACTCGTAGTGGCCGTAACGCGTATGGAATGTAGTGTGGGAAACGTCCTCCTCCCTGACCCGTAAATGATGGTAACCAGATCTTAGATCAATCTTGGAGAAAACCAAAGCCCCATACAATTGGTCAAACAAATCCTCGATCCTTGGTAGTGGGTATTTGTTCTTCACTGTAACCCGGTTCAACTCCCGGTAGTCTATACACAACCTCATACTACCATCCTTCTTCTTCACGAGCAGTACTGGTGAGCCCCAAGGAGAAAAGCTAGGGTGGATAAACCTCTTGTCGAGCAACTCCTAAATTTGATCCTTCAGTTCTTTCATCTCGGTAGGAGCCAGTCGGTACGATGTCTTAGAGATGGTCACTGTACCTGGCACCAGCTCAATCGAAATTTCCACCTATCACTCCGGTGGAACTCCCACAACGTCATCGGGGAAAACATCTGCAAAGTCCCTGACTACCTCCACCTCAGCCAGTGAAGGGCCTGCTGAATCCACTGAGGTGGTAACACTGGCTAAGAACGCCTGACACCCAAGCTCGACTAGATTCCTCGCCTGTAGAAAAGAGATAAATCTGAGCTTCCGCTCTCTCTTTGCTGCTTCAAAGAGGAAAGTCTCCTATCCTGGTGGCCTGATCGTCACTGACCTCTGATGGAAATCAATCACTGCTCCATACTCGATCAACCAGTCCATCCCTAGAATGAGGTCGAACAAGTCTACCCTGACTGCATGACCCTGGAACATCATCACCAATCCCTGAACAACACTGGCCGTCAATAACTCCTCCCCTGACGGGATAGTCACTGCGAGAGCCACACCCAAGATCTCCATAATAATACTCATCCTCTGAAGGAACACACTCGAGATGAACAAATGAGTCGCCCCTGAGGATAGCAAGGCAATGGTGTGACACCCAAAACACAGTCCTGCCTGAAATCAAAACGTCAACACAGGCTCACGTTTACAATCGATCAAGATTTCCATAAGCAATTTAGATGCCTAAAAAATTTCTAGGTTTGCTAGTCCTACCCGTCTAAGGAAACAAATCAGTGTTTGTTTACTTACAGCTTTACGCGTTAACAGCATTCTGCATAGCATATTTCATGAAATATGTTGATTGAGCTTTCTTCAGAGACCATTTAGGGTTGTTTTCCGCATGATATAAATCATATCCGATCTATTTCTCGGTGCACAATCTTTCAAGAACATTAGGCTATTGCAGACAGTTTTTTTACAGACCAGATCTCGTGAGATTGGTACCAGATTTGAGCACCGCTCAGATCTGAAACCTTGATGTTTTTCAAATAATTTTAAACAGGCATGGTTTTTGTTGCAAATTTGATCCTAACACTTGAGGATTTTGATTGCAAGATTCAGTGTCAGCCTGGGAAAGTGAATGTAGTTGCGGATACACTTAGCAAAAAAGCTCAAGTGACGATGCTTGCATCGCTCAATATCTCGAAGGTTCACGAGCATCTGAGCACTACTGGTTGGCTTTTTTACCTAGGTGATGACTATGTTGTGGTGTCATCTTTTCAATTGGAGCCACAGATCGTTTCGGAAATTAGGGAAGCTCTGAGAACGGATCCGTATATCAATGAATTGAAGTTGAAGACTCGAGCTGGACTGTTGGAGGATTATTCTGTCACATCTGATGGATGTTTGAGGTTTCGAGGCAGGTTGGTTGTGCCTAACTTGGTTGATTTAAGGGAAATGATTCAAAGAGAAGCTCCCTGTAGTCGTCATAGTGTCCATCCTGGTGCAAGGAAGATGTACCATGCCTTAAAACTGCACTATTGGTGGGCAGGTTTAAAGAAAGATGTTGCTGACTTTGTTGCTCATTTTCTGATTGTCAGCAAGTTAAGACGGAAAGGATGAGACCTGGTGGACTATTGCAGAGTTTAGAGGTGCCCCAGTGGAATTAGGATCATGTAGCTATGGATTTTGTGACCCATTTTCATCATTCCAGCCGAGTTTGTGATGTTGTTTGGGTATTAATTCACAGACTTTCAATGTCATCCCACTTTATTCCCTACAATATGACGAATTCTTTGAAGAAAATGGCGAAAATTTACATTAATTTTGTAGTCCGATTGCATGGAGTACCTGTGTCCATAATTTCAGATAGAGATTCAAGGTTCACTTCCAGATTTTGGAAGATTTTACAAGCAGCTTTAGGCACTAGATTGATTATGAGTACAGCCTATCATCCCCAAATCGATGGCCAATCTGAGAGAACTATACAGACCTTGGAGGATATGTTGCGAGCTGTTGTTATGGAATTCAGTGGTAGCTGGCAGGATTTGTTGTCGTTGGTGGAATTTTCGTACAATAACAGCTACCAAGTAACGATTGGAATGGCAACGTTCGAAACGTTGTATGTAGGAAGTGCAGATCGCCAATTTGTTGGGAAGAAGTGGGGGAGAAGTATCTATCTTCTCCTGAATTTGTGCAGCATATGAGAGATCAAGTGGATCTGATTCGACAGCGTATGAAGGCTACACAAGATCGCCAAGCTAGTTATGCAAACCGAAGGCATAGGCCTTTAGAATTTTAGGTTGGTGATTGGGTGTTCTTGAAAGTTTCTCCATTTAGATGTTATGAGTTTAGGACACAAGGGAATTAGCTCCTCGTTATGTTGGACCTTATGAAATTGTGGAGAGGATCGGTCTTTTGGCTTATCGTTTGTTGTTGCCACCTAAACTGTCCTCATTATACGTTGTGTTTCATGTGTCTATGTTGAGGAATTATGAGCCAGATCCTTCACATGTGCTAAAAATTGACGAGATGGAGCTGGATCGAACTTTGAGTTATGTTGAGTATCCCTTGTAGATTTTGGACATGAAGGAGAAATAGCTCAGGAACAAGACCATTCCTTTGGTTATGGTCCAATGGAGCAAGCATGGTAGGGAAGAAGTTACGTGGGAGTTAGAGGAGAATATGTATCGTGAGTGGCCTCATTTGTTTGAGTAGATATGGTACGAACTCCAGTAGCTAGATTACTTGCTGTTGTTTTTCCAGTTATCTTGAACTCTTGGTTAGTTGGGTTGTGTGATTGTTGTCTCCAGGTTTTTAGTTGTTCTGTGAGTCCTGGTATAGTAGCACATCTTCTATATCGTGTAACCAGTTTTAGTGTTTTGGTGATATTCAGTAATTTTGAGATTTGAAACGGTTTTGGAGTTTGTTGTTTGATTTCGAGGACGAAATCCTTTTTTAGTGGGGGAGAAATGTGAGATCTGAATCGCTTATTATTTATTTGGAAAATTTATCGGGTGTTGTATTAGACATGAAGAAGAGCTAGTTGGTTTGTGCGTGAAATACCTCTGATCTAATTTGTAGAACGGTCAAATCTGGTTGGTTGAGTGCACAAGAATCGTGTCGTGAGTTATTTTGGGAGCGTGAAGTGGAATATTTGGAGTTATAGTTGAGCGACGTCGTTTTGGGAGAAACCAGATTTGAGGGTGAAATCTGGTAGTACTGAATAGACCGATGCGGTTTGTGAGTATCGGCCGAGAAAAGATCTGAATGAGTGTGAGCTGGTCGTTTGGATCTGGGTCGTGATGCCACATCATTTAGCGATACATTTTTATGAACTAGCTGGATTGTTGTACGATGTCGTTTAGAGGAACCATCTGAGATGTGAGATCTCTATGTGTGAGATCTGGTTGGTTACGGGAGCTGGATTGTGGTGCGACGCTGTTTTGAGAAACCAAATCCGGGTGTGAGCTGGTCGTTTTGAGCGTACTCATGTGCGACATCGTTTGGTAGTAGCACGTTGGTATGACGTATAGTTCAGATCTGGAGTAGTACTCATATCTAAGTTGGTACCAGCTGTGAGCCCTGTGTTGTCGGTGGCTACTGTTCACCAGATTTGGGGAGATTTAAGTTGTATATATAGAGGACTTTGACTGTGTTTACGGTAGTAGTTCCCAACACTTAGAAAATATATCTTCTCCCAATATCGTACCCTCTACTATAGCAAAACCCATACTGTTCACCGTAGAACATTTCTTCCGATTGCGACGGTAGACAACTCCGATGGGAGCAAGGCTAGTGGCGGGGGATTCCCCTCGCTAAGACGTTTCTTTCTATACCGCTTTCGAAGGCTTTGGAAAGCCAGAGGAGTGAGTGCGAAGAATCTACAGTGCATCGTTGTTCGTATACTGGCAGAGTGGTTCTTCTGTTCAGGTAGTGCTTTGAGTAAGTATTAGATCCTACCTTGTGCTTCGTTTAGAGCTAGTTATCGTGTTAGAAAGGTAGGATGGAGCTGGGTTGAGCTAGTGGCTCCCAGTTCGTGTTTTTGTGCGTAATGACCCTGAGCTGGTTGTTGTTGTTTGGCCAAGCAGGTGGCAGATTTGAGTTACTCGGGGCTTTTGTTGTGGTAATTGTAGCTCAGAAACTGAAGGTACGGATTTGAGCTTGTATACAGCTTTGGGTATGAGCATGGATATATATATGTATGCTTGCTGGTGTGCTGTGCAGTGTATGCTAAGATGCTGTTATTGCTTGTGTTGTTCGGTGTTGATTGTTGTGAGCTGTTGTAATTGCATACATGCATTTTCCTTGATTGAGCTCATATATGTTAGCCGTTTGTTGTTGTGCTAACCCGTGTGTACCAGGATGCTGTTATTGAGGACGAGCGGCAATACCGTGCTCCTCATCTCCCTGCTGGTTTAGTTGTTAGCCGCTATGAGACGAGTGGATAGCCACTGAAACGAACCAGACTCTAGAAATTTTTTATTTTTTATTTTTTAATACATATGCGGAAGCAAACATAAACTTAAAGTGTGGCTCGTTCCTTTCTAAAATATTTCTAAATCATTTTCTCCAAAAATACTTTAAATATAAATAAAGGAATATTTAAAAACATTCAAGCGGAATAAATTCACTGAGTAAAAATACTGAAAGTAAACATGTTTAAAAACCAATATCCAAAACTGCATCATGACAGACTAAAAACATAAAGGCGGTCACGGGGTACTGCTGTAACAGGCGCTCAGACGTCCTCACCGCCAGTCGGGATATACTCATCGACCGGATCATCACATGCACCATTTAAACCTAGTGAGCCTAGAGGCTCAGCATGATCTATCGTAATACATATCAAGGTACATACTAATAAAATCGCATGCAAGCACGTACTTGTAAATAAAAATAACGTTAAAGAGTTAATTCGTGCATGATCTTAAAACATTTCATATCATACATTTCATATCATATAACATATAAGGCATGGCATAACGTAACCTGAAAAACGTATGAGTCTTATCAGTGAATGTGAGCGGGCGTATGATTGATCAATCGTAATAACCAACGTACGTGGCGGTGTGGTTCACCCCGATATCACATGAGGATCTCTATATGTCACACCTCCTATAATTGCCACTTCACCATGTCATGATCACATGGATCCATATGCCCTATAATTACCTAAAAACAGGGGATCCCCGGGCCCGGCTACGCGGCTAACTCCCATCATAGACTTTTCCACATCACTTCAATCCCTCGGGTTTTACTTAACAAAAACATGCCTGATCATTTCATAAAATCTCATAATGCGTGAATTTCTTAAAATCATGTAATTTAAAACTTATCCCGTTATTTTCTACGTTCGGTACGAACGGGCCGGGGGCCTGGCTCACCACTTCTAGACCAAACATCTCTCTAAACTCGGCCGATGAAACGAATGTTCACCGCTTTTTCCCATTTTTGCCTAATTTCTTTAAAATTTTGATTTCTTAAAATCAAGGCCAAATTGGGCTAATAAAATCAATTTTGACTTCTAAAAAATCAATTTGGACTTATTAAAATCGATTTTGACTTTTAAAATCAATTTAAATCAGTTTTGACCTCGAAAGCCGATTTTGACCAAAAGGCCGATTTTGACCGAATTAAATCCCAAAAATCGATTTTAAATCCAATAAAATACCAAATTCCCTAATTTTGACTAAAAACTTAAAATTATCATAACTCAAATTATTTAAAACGTTTGACGCAATTTTGACCTTCTGGCTAATTTCTTTAAAATTGGACCTTTGACACATTACTTAAAATAACAGGTCCATAATTAAAATAACTTGACCCCATTTTAAAATATTTGACTCGAGACTCGATGAACCGATCCGTTCCAACCAAACCTACCAAAACCGGTTCACTTGGACCGAACCAATTCACCAAAAAGAAAACCTAAACCGAAAACACACACTGCTTCACATCCAGCAGCGACACGCCGCCGACATCTCCTTCGTTCTCCCTGCTCCGGCCACCACTGGCCGGAGCCCCGCCTGTTGGACCACCCCCAGGTCCAGCCGGTCCTAACCTGACCAGCCTTGGCCCCAACCATGGTCGCACGAGAGAGCACGACCCAGGTGAAGGCGACGCACCGCGCGAACATAAAACACACAGCAGAAGGTGTTTTGCATGCAGCCGCTGGTTCGATCACTATTTATGAGTTTTTGTCTCCCCTTAGGCCACCCTAGGATCCTCACTCAACCCCCTGACCATGAGCCGTGACCCCTGGACCAACCACGAACCGAAACACCATGAAAAAAAATCGAGAAAACATGAAGCCGATCATGAGTAATGCATGAACTAGAGCAAGGATGAGTAGATCTGAAATAATCACCATTAATTCACACGAATTTTCATAAAATAAGTCTAATATATAGTTTAAATAGTGAGAAAAAGTATTGATATCACATGCCTGGGTTGAATAAGACGTAGATCTGCGAGGTACGGACGTTCTAGACACGAGATCAGGGCGCCGCTAGATTTGGATCACCAAGATCCTTCAAAGTATGAATATTTTCGAAGGTTTGTGTGCTAATGAAGTGGAGACGGCTGGTTGTGTGGAGAGGAGGCTAGGTTTGTGTAATTTGTGTTTAAGAAAATAATGAATGTGCCTATAATGACCCCTATGGCTTTAATTAAGAAAATACCGGTTTTCCCTTCTAATTAAATTAAAAGGTACTTAAAAACTCATACTTGGGCTTTAAAGATTGCAAATTTTCGAAATCTAGGCCTCCTCGTAATTTAAATTGCCTTAAAACTCAATATACCAGCCCGTATAGGCGAAAAACGGGTTCCCCTCCAAAATAGTTATAAAAATCCTAATTTTAAAAAAACGTTGCTTAAAATAAAATAATTTCATTCTTAAAATCCCATAACTTAAAAATCTCAAAATCATTTTCATTCTGGTCGACCCTAATCTCGTCCACACGTCCGTAGCTAAAGCAGGCTGAAAAATGACTCATGCATAACATGCAGCATAAAATCATAAATAAATCACATAATAGGGCATGTAATAATCTAAATATTTTTCCCCCTAGTCATGCACTCATTTCTACGTAGTCAGGAAATTCTAGGCGTTACAGCTACCATGCTCTCATGAGCTTTGGCAACAGCAGGTTGAGTAATCTGGTTTATGCTCTGGTACAGTTTGTTGAGACGAGTGGATAGCTACCACGCTATCACATGCTTCGTGGCCACTACCCTCTTGTTCGATTTGTTGACAGCTGCTGAGCTGGTCCTTGAGATCATTTGGCTTCCTGATTCTTTTGTAGCCTTTGCATCCTGCTGTATCATGCATAGCACGTGGATTTATATCTGTTGCTATCTATTTGCTGTTGTATTGCTCTCCGTATTGGGGTTTGACCCCTATCTGTTGGTCCGTTTAGAAATTAGGATCAGTAAGAAAGATCAGCAGACGCGCTTTTTGTTAAAAACCATTCAAAGCAATTTTGCGCTGCTGATACTAACTTGAGCTGCAATAGCTCGTTTGTTCTTGAACATTTAAAATCATCTGAGCACCGGAAACCGATCTGGTATGATTTAAAAATCATGCGGAAAATACCAGAACTGAATCCTATATTTTAAAACAACTCAAACAGATTTATGTATAACATAAATCTGTTCAAGACTCGTGCTTGTGTGTGCTGCTGAAATGTTATGCTAAGTGCTGAAACTCGTATGCTCAAATGAATGCGTGCTGAACTGTAAACGTGCAATGCTAAAGTAAATGCTGAAAGCTTAAAGAACACAATACAGTACGCAGCATATTTGTTTATGGAAGTTCGGATATCAACATCCTACATCTCCCCTTCTTCCACCTCGGAAGGATCCACTACTTCATAACTGCACATCAGCCGCAACTGTGTGACTAACTACATACACAAGAGTTTAACGTCTTCATGCTTGGACGGGATCTGTGAACATATTTCGAGATTCATTCACAAACAGTTGTGAATGAATCCGGGTGTGTGAGATTGATACAATGAACGCTCAACTCTCTGTTTTTCTCACACATTAGGGAATTGCTCTAATACAAGCTAATTCTAGCTACACTGTCAACTGCAATGAAACTCTCTCTCGAATGATTAGTTGACAGCTTCACTTCAGATTATTTTCCCTCTGTTGGTGCACTGTGTAATCAATGAATATTTCCCACAGTATTGTAGATGCACCAACTGAACGAACGCATAGCGTCTCGTTCACTGTCGACTTCACCAGACAGGCACTTCTTCAATGGGCGTCGCTCCCAATATATAGCCTCTGCTGAAATTCTTCCCGTTGGAAAGCTTCCAAAAACTCTTCAGCGCTCCAGAAGGCTATCTTGTCTTCTTTCCATTTTGATGCAACGCTCCTCTGAAAAGTAACAGTACTTGCGTCCTTTACTTTTGCAGGCTACTGTCGCTTTCTCCATTTTGAATTTAGCTCAGCAGTTGACAAACATCTTTGAGTAAGTTGTCAACTGCTTCGCTGCTGATAAATTCCTACGACTACTGCGCTTTGCTTCTTCCTCAATTCTTTGCGCCTGGGAACCAAGTCGACTGAATATGCAAAGCTTGCAACTGGTTGATTAGCAACAGCTGATTCAAATAAGCTCTCGACTGAAAGTACTGTTGCTTGCGACTGGTTCATCAAATACAGCGTCTGGAAATCCTCGACTGAATATCTTTGCGTTGCGACTGGATCACTGTAGCTTCGTCTGCTGAAATAACAACGCAAAGTCTTCCTGCTGAATCTTTATCGCAAGAGCAAAACGCTGTCGTATCAACTTATGTAAACGACATCGTTTTGCCATCTTTAAATAGCATCTGCTGATTGCACTGTAGCTTGCGACTGGATCTTCTCTACGACGTCGCTTCCTCTTGCGTCTGGAATGCAAGCTTCCTGCTGAATCTTGCGCTGGATGACGTCACCGATGACGTCATCACCAATAATCCATCTGCTGAATCTCCATACGACGTCGCTACATCTCTCGCGCTTTGCTTCATCTGCTGATTCTCAATACGACGTCGCTTCAGCGTTTGCGCTTTGCTTCATCTGCTGATTGTGATGACATCAATCTTGCGCCTCCAGCTGATCTTCATCATCTGGATCTAAATCTTCAGCAGACTTCACAACTCATGTACCAGCTGGTTCACTTTGCTCTTTAGCGCTTGCAGCTGATCTTCATCATCTGCTAGATTATTATGCTCCAGCTGGTTCAACTTTGGCCTACGCCTGATTACGAACAGGTGAATCAACTTTGGACGTCTCCATCGCTAATCCAGCTCTCGATCCATGAAAGCACCAAACCAACTGTTGAACATATATTGTGAACTAACTGCTGATCATATTCTTCGATCTGAAATCTGCGCACTTAGAATAGAATTGTTAGAATAACAACAATAGGTTTTGTGTAATTCAAAACTTAATTAGGATCTGTCAAAACAGATCCAACACTATCCCTCTGGGGCTGGTTGTTTTGTTTGTCTGTGTGTTTTTCAGGTTATCAAGGTTTCTCAGCTGGTCGTGGAGATGACTCAGCTGGTGGTGCCCCGAGAGGTGGATAGAGTGTCCCAGTTATTTATATATTATAATTATGTATTAGAGTCGTCACCGGGGAATGTCCGGTAGTGATGTTCTATTGCTGATTTGAGATTGTATTGTTTTGGGATGCTCGTTGCTTGTACTAGTTATCTGTAGCTGTTGGTGTTCAGCTTTTGGGTTGTTGTAAAACCAATATTTTGAGTATAAATGTATTTTAAATTATGTTTTCTAAGTCAGGCCAAAGCGAAAAATTTTAGCCACTTTTAAATGCTTCGCAGTTGTTAATTGTGTGGTTTATCTCTGTTGTGTGCACCGGGCCTGACATCTTAGATGTCACCGAGGAGAGGTAAAGAGGCTAGGCAGAGGTTGAATGAGTCGATAGCTGATATTAGCGTTGAGGATGAGGCTGTAGCTCAACCAAGTGTTCCTTTACACCGTCTGCAGAGGCCGGCCAAGGCTGAGGTGGAACATCTGACTCGACAGGTTGACGAGATGGAGTTGGTTCTAGCTAGATTTCATCGGATGAATCCTCCCACGTTTGATGGAGCCAATAGTGGTATGATGGCCAAGGGTTGGTTAGAGCAATGGAGGAACTGTTTGATACAGTGAACTATACTGAGGAGAAGAGACTGAAGTTGGCCGTACTTCAGTGGAGAGAACATGCACAGCGCTGGTGGAAGGGTGCTTCTCGAGCCATGCGAGAGATGGGTGTAGTGAACTTTTGGGAGAGTTTCCGTACTGCTTTTCACTAGGAGTACACTCCAAAATCCTATTACAACACCAAGGAGAGGGAATTTGTTAACTTGGTGCAGGGAGATCTAAGAGTAGCTGAGTATGCTAGATAGTTTTCCTCTCTTCTTTCGTATGTTCCTCATGTTGCTAACCAAGAGAGGACAAAGCGGAACAAATTTTTGAGAGTTTCAAGACCAGATTTATTTTGAGTTGGTGCTAGCTGGTTCTCCTTCGACTTATGCTGAGGCGGTGGATAGGGCGGTAGACATAGATGAGAGTCTCTCGGATGCGCAGACTCAGGTTAAGCCGATAGTTGGATGAGGTTTTCATCCCATACCTGAAGGGATGTATTCTTTTTAGCCTCCTCAGATGCCGCAGTTGTCGAGTACCAGAGATTTAAGCATAGAGGAAAGAAGTTCAAGAAGAGATCGAGTCTGGTTCATCTGGTTCAGATAGCTCTGGAGGAGGTAGCTCTAGAGAATAGTTTTGTGGTCAATGCGGAGGTAGGAATTTGACTTCGTAGTGACTTGGAGTTCAGGGAACTTGCCGTATTAGTGGGCAGGATGGACATTTTACGAGAGTGTGACATGTCCGGGGACAACGTCCTAATCTTTCGCAGCATCAGGGATCGGTTGGAGGTTCTTTGCAGAGTTCGTATCACCCTGGTCAACCCCAGATATCAGGATTTCAGCAGCCGGAGGAGTTCAGATTCAGCGGACCTCCTAAATCTCTGCACTCGAGACATCATCGGGCTCAGGAGAATGCCTTGAGAAGGGAGCAAGATGATGACATGCTCGGAGGAGATGTTGCATGTACTTACTTTTAATTGTCCTGCATAAATTTTGTTTGATACAAGAGATTCACACTAGATTATTTTCTGAACTGGTTGTGCATGAGTGTGGGTTCATTCTACCCCACCGTGTGATGCTGAATGTGATAGATGATGTCGGATTTGAGTTTTGGGTCATAGGATTTTAGCTTTGGTAGAGAGGCAATGATCTGAGCTGAGCAGTGAGATATGAGCGTGTGACTGGCTGTTGGTGAAGAACAGCTTAGGTTCTGAGTTGAACGGCGAATATGTGCTGGCCTGCGTGAGGTTGTGCTGGACAGTTTGCCCGTAAGCTAGATGAGAGCCTTGTAAACTGAATTGTTTAAGGGTTTTGTTTTGACTACTGCGAACTGGTACGAAGTACAGTAGTGTGGACTGTTTGATTAAGACCAGGAAGGATGCAACTATAAGGTAAGGACTAGATTGTGTTAAGCTATGCTGAGTTTGTGAGCTGAACCAAGTTGCTATTATGAGTCTGTGTTCAGAGTTCAGTCTTGAGCTGATAGCTGTTTGTGAAGCAGAGTAATCCGGATTCGGATTAGGGACTTGTTGATGTCCCGAAATGAGTAGATAGATCACGGGTAGTGCCTGAGCTGTTAAAAGTAATCAGCCTAGTCGTAAGCTGATTGAGACTTACAGCTTGGAGAGAATTTTTAGTATGGATCACTCTGCAAGCTGAGCTAACCATTGTACGCAGAATGGAGCATCGTGAGCTGAGTGATGTGTAATTTACTGGAGATCGTGAGCTGAGATGAATTCTCTGAGCTGGTCTGAGAGTGTAAACTGAGCTGGACATCGGAAGCTGATAGTTGCGGGAGAGCTGATCTATAAGAGTGATATGTCTGGTACTGTGACCTGTTGAGGCCGTGATCTGTTGGTGCGAAAGCTGAGTTGTGTCTTTGTGCCTAAGCTGGAACAGTGTCAGGGTCTGAGCTGATTGAAGACACTGTAGATGAAACCTGATCTATGAGCGTGATCTGATCTGAGGTGTGCGATCTGATCTAGGCATGAGAACTGTCCTAAATACCCGTGTTGAATATTTGTGCGTGCTGAGCTGCATGCATAAGCTGATACAGTGCAGAGGTTTTAGCCGATCCGAAGGCGCTGTAAATCAGACTGGAGAAAACTAAGTGGTATATATATTTGACCCCAACACTTAAGTTATGTTACACCTCACGATACTTATCTTCTCTCGGTAGTATCTCATTGGAAACCCTAGTTAGCACTGTTCATCGGATATCTTCTTCTTCCGATTGCCGGAGATCGGCAGGCCGATTTTGAGAAAGTGTGCTATAGCTGGAAGAATCTGTTTGAGATCTTCAACATCATACCAGTTTGAAGGCGGATAGAGACCGGAATAGAGAAGTTGACGCGAAGTTGATGTGTTCAAATTTTAGCACTTTCCGGCTGAGGGGAGCTTCATTTGAGGTAACTGAAGTTTTTAGTGTTGATTTCGGTCCTTATATATCTTTGTTCGGGCTGGGTTTGAGCTTAGCTATAGAGTTTGAGCTGGACGACCTTTGAGGTTTAGGCTATGAGCTGTTTGAACGTGAATATGAGTGGATTCCCGTGGATGTTTATAGATCCGTAGCTCTCTCTAGTTTTTGACCTTTGTTTGTGGCCCTGAGCTGTTGGCCGAGAGCTAGGGTTTGGCCAGTGAGCTTGCTGTTTCAGCGGTGAGCTTGGATTGAGGCTCTATGTTAATATTTGAGGAAAGTTACGAATTGATCTTGTATTTACAGCTTTGAGATAAGAATGTGAACATGTATGGCTGTGATTTGAGTTTCCTTAGCCTTGTCGTGTGTATGCTGCGTGCGGTAACCTATTAGGCTTGTGTTGAGTTTTTGAGCTGTTATTCATGTGTTATGCATGCTTTGTTTATGATGTGTACGAGCAGAGTTGCCGTAACTGATTTTCGTGTGATGAGTAGTATTGTCAGGCCTGTGCTCAACTCAAAGTTAAACCATGCAAACAATAGCGGAAGCAATAAAGTAGTGGTTAAAATTTTCGCTTTTGGCCTGACTGAAAAATTACATAATTTAAAATACAACA
The DNA here is from genome assembly GCA_001598015.1 of Dorcoceras hygrometricum. Classification (NCBI taxonomy): domain Eukaryota; kingdom Viridiplantae; phylum Streptophyta; class Magnoliopsida; order Lamiales; family Gesneriaceae; genus Dorcoceras; species Dorcoceras hygrometricum. Next base: position 291,760 of record KV014238.1, on the reverse strand, counting down.
ATACTCAAAATATCCCAGTTTACAAACACTCAGTACCACAGTATAGCATATAAAAAGTACCAATCCACAACATTAAAACTGAATACAAAAAAGAACAAGGCATTCCCCGGCTATCAGTACGTATACATATACGCTATACGTTAACTGGGACACTCTAACCACCTCCTGGGGCACCACCAGCTGGATCAAATCCACGACCAGCTTAATAACGTGGGAAACCTGGACAACAAACAGGCAGGAAAACAAACCAAGCCCCAGAGAGACATGGGGTCAAACCCCAGTACGGAGAGCAATATAAAACAGCAAATGGAAAGCAACAGATAATATGCAAATTCTATGCATGAGAACAAGGCTACAACCGAAACACAGGGAGCCAAAGAATCTCTAGGAACTGCTCAACAACAGATACGAATCAACTGAGCAACAGTGGCCACAAGGTGTGTGAGTATATGGGAGCTAACCACTCGTCTCTGCACACGGCACCAGATGCAAAACATAGCTCAACCCGCTATTGCCCAACTCATGAGATGTGGGAGCTACCCACTCCGCTCATATTGGCTAACAGATCTCAGTAGGGAGATGAGGTATGCGAGAGTTACCCGCTCGTCCTCAACATGCATCCTGGTACGCACAAATCAATTCAACAAGGCTCAAAAGGCACGGCTACAACAGATCTGAGCTCAATATGATAATGCGTTCATGAAACAGGTAAAATGTCCAACACAGAACATATACAACAATGCAGTGAATACACAGCAGCAATCATAATCACCCATGCTCAATCCAAAGCTGTAAAACAAGCTCACATCCGTACCTCAAGTCTTCTGTGCTACAATTACTACAACAGGGTCGAGCAACACAGATCTCACACCTGCTAAGACAAACACAAATACTATCTCAGGAACAGTAACACAGAAACCACGAATTGAGAGCTACGAGCTCAACCAAATCTGTCCTACCCTTCTAACACTACAGAAGGCTCTAAACGAAGCACAAGGTAGGATCTTTAACACTTACCCAACGAGCTACCTCAACAGCAGACGAAATCCGATGCTTATGCTAACAGACTACACAAGGGAGATGTCTTCAAAACACCTCACCAACTTCACGCAAGCTTCCAAAAGCAACACCAAACGAAGAGTCTCAGAAAGAGGAGTCCAGCGCTACCACTCTTACTTCAATCGGAGCTGTCTACCGCCGGCAATCGGAGAAGATAAGGTTCGGTGAACAGTAGCTAGGGTATCACGACAGAATTTGCTCACGGGAAGTATTTCTAAGTGTCGGGTCTGAACAATAAAGAACGAAGGCAAAGTTCTCTATATAAAGGTCAGATCTGATGAAATTTGAAGAATCAAACCTACCGACAACTTAAGTCTCAAAACTAATTCCCCATTCAGATCTGAATTTAACAACAGATCTCTCTACAGCAAACAGATCTCGACTTACTCAAACGACGTCGCACCGCATCTACTGTTGCCTCTAGACACATCACTCGCTACTCAAATCTGAATTGCTAACCAACATCGCAACTTCATATCTCATCGAAATCTGAAGACCAATACCTCAGATCTGAATCTTGCTCACTAACCAAAACGCCGTCGTTCCAACTAATCCAAATGACGTAGTTTAGCTACTCACTACTGAAACACGCTGGCTCACATCCAACACCTGCGATACCAGATTTCATCACCAAAGCTGAGCGCGATCAACAGTACTGACCAACACTCACATCTGATCCGTTCCCACGAGAATACTCAAACTCCCCCGATCTGCTCAAGCCCAAATCTGGTCTATGTTAACCCGATTAATTAGCTCAATTAATCTTGTAAGCTTTCGGGTCACACATCTCTGCCCCTCTAAAATAGGATTTCGTCCTCGAAATCAAGAGTTAAAGATAACTGGGAAAACGAACCTAAGCAAACATCTACCAGGAAATAACAAAGAACCAATGGAATCTGATACAGTGCTTACTCAAACAGATGCGGCCACTCACGCTGCATCTTTTCTTCCAGTTCCCAAGTATCTTCCTCTCTACCATGCTGGCTCCACTGGACCATCACCAAGGGAATGGTCTTATTCCTCAGCTTCTTCTCTTTTCTTCCAAGATCTGCAAAGGATATTCCACATAACTCAAAGTCCGATCTAGCTCCACCTCGTCAGTCCTCAACACATGAGACGGATCTGGCTCATACTTCCTCAGCATCGACACATGAAAAACATCATGTAAGGAAGACAAATCTGTCGGCAACAACCACCGATAAGCCAAAGGACCAATTCTTTCAGCAATCTCATACGGTCCAACGTAACGAGGAGCTAACTTTCCCTTGAGACCAAATCTCATAACACTGTGAAAAGGAGAAACTTTCAAGAAAACCAGATCACCAACCTGAAATTCTAAAGGCCTACGCCTCTTATTCGCATAACTAGCTTGGCAATCTTGTGCAGCTTTCATTCACTGGCGAATCAGATCCACTTGATCTCTTGTAAGGAAGACAAATCTGTCGGCAACAACCACCGATAAGCCAAAGGACCAATTCTTTCAGCAATCTCATACGGTCCAACGTAACGAGGAGCTAACTTTCCCTTGAGACCAAATCTCATAACACTGTGAAAAGGAGAAACTTTCAAGAAAACCAGATCACCAACCTGAAATTCTAAAGGCCTACGCCTCTTATTCGCATAACTAGCTTGGCAATCTTGTGCAGCTTTCATTCACTGGCGAATCAGATCCACTTGATCTCTCATTTGCTGCACAAATTCTGGAGAAGATAGCTGCTTCTCCACCACTTCTTCCCAAGACACAGGCGATCTAAACTTTCTGCCATACAAAGCTTCAAATGACGCCATAACAATCGTGACCTGATTGCTGTTATTGTAGGAAATTCAACCAAGGACAGCGAATCTTGCCAGCTACCACTAAAATCCATCACAACAGCTCTCAACATATCCTCTAAAATCTAGATAGTTCTCTCGGATTGGCCATCTGTCTGGGGATGATACACTGTACTCGTCGCCAATCTGGTACCCAAAGCTGTTTGCATACTCTTCCAAAAATGGAAGTAAACCTCGGATCACGATTTGAAACAATAGAAACAGGAACACCATGCAATCTCACCACGAAATCTATATACATCTTTGCCATCCTCTTCAAAGAATAGGCCATACTGTAGGGAATGAAGTGAGCAGGCTTCGACAATCTATCTATCACAACCCACATAGCATCACACCCTCTGTTGGAACGAGGAAAATGTGTGAAAAAATCCATTGCTATGTGCTCCCAATTCCATTGGGAAATCTCCAAACTCTGTAATAGACCACCAGGTCTCATCCTTTCAGCCTTAACTTGCTGACAATTCAGACAACGGGCTACAAAATCAGCAACGTCACTCTTCAATCCTGCCCACCAGTAATGCTGCTTCAAGGCATGATACATCTTCCTCATCTATATACATCTTTGCCATCCTCTTCAAAGAATAGGCCATACTGTAGGGAATGAAGTGAGCAGGCTTCGACAATCTATCTATCACAACCCACATAGCATCACACCCTCTGTTGGAACGAGGAAAATGTGTGAAAAAATCCATTGCTATGTGCTCCCAATTCCATTGGGAAATCTCCAAACTCTGTAATAGACCACCAGGTCTCATCCTTTCAGCCTTAACTTGCTGACAATTCAGACAACGGGCTACAAAATCAGCAACGTCACTCTTCAATCCTGCCCACCAGTAATGCTGCTTCAAGGCATGATACATCTTCCTCACACCAGGATGAACACTGTGTCTACCGCAGTGAACTTCTCTTAAGATCTCCTCCCTCAAATCGATCAGGTTTGGCACAACCAACCTTCCACGAAACCTCAAACAACCATCAGACGAGACAGAATAATCCTCAATCTGTCCAGCCCTCACCTTCAGCTTCAACTCATGGATGGATGGATCTGTCCTCTGAGCTGCTCTAACATTCGCAACAATCTTTGGCTCAACTTGTAAAGAAGAAACCACAATATAATCCTCACCTGGGTAAACCCTCCAACTAGTAGTGCTTAGATGCTCATGGACCTTCGAAATCTGCAACGAAGCCAGCATCGCTACTTGAGCCTTTATGCTCAATGCATCAACAACCACATTCATCTTCCCGGGCTGATATTGGATCTCACAGACAAAATCCTTAAGCAGCTCCATCCATCTACGCTGTCTCATGTTCAAATTTGACTGAAAACAGATACTGAAGGCTCTTGTGGTCTGAATATACCACAAACTACTCGCCATACAAATAGTGGCGCCAAATATTCAAGGAAAAAGCACTGTTGCTAACTCTAAATCATGAACTGGGTAACGAGTCTCATGGTTTCAATTGACGAGAAGCATACGCAATGAATCGACCATTCTGCATCAACACACAACCCAATCCATTCAAGGAAGCATCTGCACAAACAACAAAACCACCTGAACCACACGGTAAAGCTAACACAGGCGCATAATTGAGCTTCTTTTTGAGCAACAGAAAACTGTTCTCACACTGCTCAGTCCAAACAAACTTCTTGTCTTTCTGAGTCAACTGCGTCATTGTCTTAGCTATACTAGAGATCCCTCTAAAAAACACCAATAATAGCCAGCCAAACCCAATAAACTACGAATCTTAGCAATATTCTTGGGACGCTCCCAGTTAACAACAGCTTCTACTTTACTGGGATCCACAGAAATACCTGCAGTTGAAACAACATGACCAAAAAATACAACTCTATCCAACCAAAACTCGCACTTGGAGAACTTAGCATACAGCTGCGAGTCTCTAAGCGTCTGAAGAACCAACTTCAAATGCTCCTTGTGCTGCATCGGAGTCTTAGAGTGCACCAAAATGTCACCGATAAACACAATCACTAACTGATCGATGAACTCTGTAAAGACTCTATTCATCAAGTCCATGAAAACTGTGGGGGCATTCGTCAAACCAAAAGGCATAACTAAAAACTCATAATGCCCGTACCTCGTACGAAAAGCAGTTTTTGAAACATCTTGATCTCGAATATGCAACTGATGGTACCCCGAACGCAAATCGATCTTAGAGAACACAGCCGAACCTTGAAGCTGATCAAACAAGTCATCGATCCTTGGCAAAGGGTACTTATTCTTCACTGTCGCCTTATTCAACTGCCTAAAGTCGATGCACACCCTCATCGACCCATCCTTCTTCTTCACAAACAAGATAGGCGCTCCCCATGGTGACATGCTAGGCCTAATGAATCCCTTCTCCAGCAAATCACTAAGCTGAACCTTAAGCTCCCTCAATTCAGCAGGTGCTAAACGATACAGAGCACGTGAGATTGGAGCTGTACCAGGTACCAACTTAATGCTGAAATCTATCTCCCTCTTCGGAGGAAAATCAGGAATCGCCTCCGGAAACACATCCGAGAAATTGCGAACAACGGGAACGTCACTAAGCTCTATGCGCGAAGAAGAAGACGCATCCAAAGCATAGATCATAAATCCAGCATTCTCCAACGACAAAAGGCTAAACATCTCCATCGCAGAGACTAAAGGAATCTTCGATCGGGAATCTATGCCATAGAAATTCCACTTCTCTCCAGACTGAGGCCTAAAACGCACTACGCCATGGAAACAATCCACGGTAGCTCTATAACTAGACAACACATCCATTCCTACTATAGAATCGAAATCCCACATCACAAGCCTAATCAGATTCGCTAACAACACATTCTCACCAAACCTAAGAATGCCATTCAACAAAATCTCCTAGGAGTACAGGATCGCGCCGGCAGGAGTCGATACAGACACAACATCACACAAAGGTGTGGTATGCAAACCATGCTCAACCACAAAATCATCAGCAATAAAAGAATGTGATGCTCCTGTATCAAACAACACACGCGTAGAAAATCAAAACAAAACAAGTACTTGCGATCACTCCTCCTCTTGGCGTGCCCTCCACTTGATCCCTCGTCATGGCATTCACTTGGGCAAACTGAGGTCCGGGAAACTGAGACTGGGAAGACTGTACAAACCGTGAAGGACCATGCTGCTGGAACGGCCTAAACTACGGCTCCACAATCCTCTGCTGCTGAATCGGAAAAGAACGACCACTAGACGATCCACCTCGACCCTGCGGTGGGGTGGCGGTATGCTGAGATCCAGACAAAGGACACACTCTCTCAAAGTGCCCATACTGACCACAAACATTGCACACCTACACACTGCACTGTAGGATGCTTTCCACCACACTAGCCACAATACTCAACCTTGGAACTACTACCACTGATAGAACTACCCGAGCCAGAGGAACTCGAACCAGACTTCTTCTTAAACTGACGACCACGAGGTCTAAATCTATGGTGTCCAGACTGTTGGGCTACTTGCTGCTGGGGTGGCTGAGATGGATGCACAGACTGAGAAGGTTGCACCCCCGAAACCATGGGACGGTTACCTTGCACTACCTGCGGCCTAACACGTGACCTACGGTTCTGCAGTCCCTCCTCAATGTCAATAGCCCTGTCCACCGCTTCCGCATAGCTAGCCGGTGAACTCGCCAGCACCAACGAATACAACTCCTCATTCAATCCTTCCATGAACTTGTTCCTCTTTGCCATCCAGGCATACTCTCCCACGGACAAAGTTCCCTGCACTAGGTTATCAAACTCACGCTCCCTGGCATTCTCAAAGGATTCCGGAACGTACTCCTGACGGAAGGCAGTACAAAAGCTGTTCCACGTGATCCCTACACCTGTCTCCTCAAGAGTCCTCGAAGAGCCTCTCCACCAACGCTCTGCATTCCTCCTCAACTGGAACGTAGCTAGACTCGGCCTACGTTCATCATCATACCTGACACGGTCAAACAATCCGGTAATGTGCTGCAACCAGGACTCCGCATCGGAACTAGATTAATCACCACTAAACGTCTTAGGGTTCATCCGCTGAAACCTCGCCATCACAAGTTCCATGTCATCCACACGGGCTGCCAGCTCATCAACCTCATCCTCGACCTGTCGGTTACGTCTACAACTAGGAATACTACGCTGATCCTCATCGTTCTGACCCTCGGATTCCTGCTGAAACTACCCTCTACCTCTACCCCTACGTCTAGGCGGCATCTAGAAAGGTACTAAGAGGGTAAGATCACACAGAAAGAAAATAATTAACATAACACATAAATCACATTGTCATGCACATGCAACAAGCAACACTGTTCCTAGACTCAAGTGTGATCAAAAGAAATCGAGCTTATCCCTTCTTAAGCTCTGATAAAAAAAATGTCAGGCCTCGTGCTCAACTCATAGTTAAACCACGCAAACAATAGCGGAAGCAATAAAATAGTGGTTAAAATTTTCGCTTTTGGCCTCACTGAAAGATTACATAATTTAAAATACAGCAATACTAAAAATATCCCAATTTACAAACACGCAGTACAACATATAACAAGTACCAATCCACAACATTAAAACTGAATACAACAAAGCACAGGGCATTCCCCGGCTATCAGTACTGATACATATACGCTATACGTTAACTGGGACACTCTAACAACCTCCTGGGACACAACCAGCTGGGTCAAATCCACGACCAGCTGAATAACCTGGGAAACCTGGACAACAAACAGGCAGGCAAACAAACCAAGCCCCAAAGAGACATGGGGTTAAACCCAGTACGGAGAGAAATATAAAACAGCAAATGGAAAGCAACAGATAATATGCAAATGCTATGCGTGAGAACAAGGCTACAACCGAAACACAGGGAGCCAAAGAATCTCAAGGAACTGCTCAACAACAGATACGAATCAACTGAGCAACAGTGGCCATGGGGTGTGTGAGTATATGGGAGCTACCCACTCGTCTCAGCACACGGCACCAGATGCAAAACATAGCTCAACCCGTTGTTGCCCAACTCATGAGATGTGGGAGCTACCCACTCCGCTCATAGTGGCTAACAGATCCCACTAGGGAGATGAGATATACGGGAGTTACCCGCTCGTCCTCAACATGCATCCTGGTACACACAGATCAATTCAACAAGGCTCAAAAGGCACGACTACAATAGATCTGAGCTCAATATGATCATGCGTGCATGCAACAGGTAAAATGTCAAACACAGAACATATACAACAATGCAAGGCATACACAGCAACAAGCATAATCACCCATGCTCAATCCAAAGCTGTAAAACAAGCTCACATCCGTACCTCAATTCTTCCGTGCTACAATTACTACAACAGGGTCCCGAACACACAGATCTCACACCTGCTAAACCAAACACAAATACTAGCTCAGGAAAACTAACACAAAAACCACGAATTGGGAGCTACAAGCTCAACCAAATCTGTCCTACCCTTATAACACAACAGAAGGCTCTAAACGAAGCATAAGGTAGGATCTTTAACACTTACCCAACGAGCTACCTCAACAGCAGACAAAATCCGACGCTTATGCTAACAGACTACACAAGGGAGATGTTTTCGCACACCTCACCAGCTTCACGAAAGCTTCCAAAAGCAACACCAAATGAAGCATCTCATCAAGAGGAGTCCAGCGCTACCACTCTTACTTCAATCGGAGCTATCTACCGCCGGAAATCGGAGAAGATAAGGTTCGGTGAACAGTAGCTAGGGTATCGCGACAGAATTTGCTCAAGGAAAATATTTCTAAGTGTCGGGGCTGAACAATAAAGAACGAAGGCATCGGAGCTATCTACCGCCGGAAATCGGAGAAGATAAGGTTCGGTGAACAGTAGCTAGGGTATCGCGACAGAATTTGCTCAAGGAAAATATTTCTAAGTGTCGGGGCTGAACAATAAAGAACGAAGGCATAGTTCTCTATATAAAGGTCAGATCTGCTCAAACTGAAGAATCAAACCTACCGACAAATTAAGTCTCAAAACTAATTCCCCACTCAGATCTGAATTTCACAACAGATCTCTCTACAGCAAACAAATCTCGACTTACTCAAACGATGTCACACCGCATCTACTGTCACCTCTAGACACGTCACCCGCTACTCAAATCTGAATTTCTAACCAACATCGCAACTTTAGATCTCATCGAAATCTGAAGACCAACACCTCAGATCAGAATCTCGCTCGCTAACCAAAACGCCGTCGTTCCAACTAATCCAAACGACGTAGTTTAGCTACTCGCTGCTGAAACACGTTGGCTCACATCCAACACCTGCGATACCAGATTTCATCACCAAAGCTGAGCACGATTACCAGTACTGAGCAACACTCACATCTTATCCGTTCCCACAAGAATAATCATACTCCCCAGATCTGTTCAAGCCCAAATATGTATGTTAACCCGATTAATTAACTCAATTAATATTGTAAGCTTTCGGGTCTCACAAGTATGCTGTTGTGTTGTGGCTGCGAGCGGAGTCGCTCAACCTATGTATCGCATGGTAGAGTCTGACTTGTGCTGTTTATACCTGCGTGTGAATTTATACAGCTATTTGATTATCCTGTTTTGTGATATATTGCATACTATTCATGTTTATATTGGCATTGCATACACGCATTCATATTGAGCCTGAATTCTTTGAGACCGAATGCATCCATGAGTTTGGGTTGGATGACTGAGTTGTCGTGCCTTGAGATTTACTGAATCCCTAAGTTGGGATTGGCTGGCTGAGTTGTTGTTCCTTGAGAATCCAACGCTTTCACTGAGTTGTGATTTCCAGCGTAGGTTGCTGAGTCTGGGTTTCGATGATTTATCGAGATATTGATAGCCGATGTAGGTCGATGTTCCTTGATTACCGATGATTGTTGACAGCCGTAACGCATTACATGACATGATATGTTGCATGTGTATCTGATAGCTTTTGTATGTTGCTCTTCGTACTGAGGTTTGACCTCGTTTGTTTCATTTGGGGCTACTTTGGTCGTGTGTTTGACCATTGCAGGAGTTGCAGGTAGATCAGCTGGATTGAGAGATGTGTCGGCTGGTGAAGCCCCTTAGGCGAGTTTGATTTCCCAGTTATGTATATTTTGTATTCAGTCCTTGCCAGGGAATGAGCTGTGTATCTATATTGTAAGATTCTTAACTGAGGATTGAATACACGAATACTGTTGTGATTATTGATATTTTCTAGATTGACTTTTGAGTTAAAGTCTATATTTTGAGAATTAAATACTTTGATAAATATCTTTTAACTTATGCCGAAAAGAAAATTTTTAATCACTTTTAAGATTCCGTGTTTTTGTGTGCTTTTTGAAGTATTTAGAGCACCAGGCCTGACATTTTGGTATCAGAGCTTAAACTAGGATAAGCTCAGTTCTTTCTATCACACTTGAGTCTAGGCACAATGATTGATCTGTTGTTTGTGCTTGACTATGTTGATTTACCTGCTTTTGTGCTCACCCTCGAGTGCCTTTTAGATGCCACCGAGGAGATGTAGAGTGGCTAGGCAGAGGGTGAATGAGTCGAGAGCTGATGCTAGCTTTGAGGATGAGGCAGTAGCTCAACCAAGTGTTCCTCTGCGCCATCGGGAGAGGCAGGCCGAGGCTGAGTTGGAATGACTCGACAGGTTGATGATATAGAGTTGGTTATAGCTAGATTTCTGCGAATTAATCCCCCCAAGTTTGATGGATCAAAGAGTGGTATGATAGCCGAGGGTTGGTTAGAGAATATGGAGGAACTGTTTGATACAGTGAACTATTCTGATGAGATGAGACTGAATTTGGTATCTTTTTAAGTCATAGGCTGCTAAGTTTTGTCATCACGGAAAATGGGGAAATTGTTAAGATAAATTAATAAGTTTTGGTGATAACGAAAACAAGACTAAGAACTGAAATTAAGTCTAAGATCTGGACTGTTAGTATTCGGGAAAATCATTTATCAGGTTTGAGCTATCGGAATAAAGTATTCAGATCTGAGAGATTTTGGAACAGTATATTCAGTATCAGATCAGAGAAGAGCAAAGAATATTTTACGAGAAATTTCAGATCTCAGTTATTCAGATTTTAAATTTTAGATCAGAGTATTTCAGACTTGAGTATTCGGGTCATTCAGATATTGGGTTAAGTATTCCAGTTATCGGGTTGAGGATTTCAGATCAAAAGGTATCAGATTTGATTTTGAGGCTAAGGTAACAGATTCAGTTTTATTTGTTCAGAAGGTATATTTCAAATCCGAGCTTATCACATGAGAACAGACTTAGTTTTGAGCAAAATCGTGATAGAGTATTTCGAAAAATGAAGAGCAGATTTCAGTTTTCAATTGCAAGATTAGAATGCCTTCAGATTTTATCAGATGATTATTTGAGAGAAATCAACAGTCAAGATTTAAGCAGATAAAGCCTGTTAGACAATTTGAATTAAAGATACAAGATCAGAGCTATTTTGATTATAATTGCACAGTACGTAGATTTGGTACAACCAATGTTTACCTACTTTGATATACAAGTCAACTCAGCTCTGAAAAGTGTAAACAACCTTTTGCATAGCATTAATGCAGCATTTAATGCGGCGATATGATGAAGATAGGCAAGAAAAGGTTGTGTCTGCTGGCTAATTAATGACCGTTGAAGATGGGAGGGTATAAATAGCTGGAGAATTCAAACAGAGAAGCTCTCAGACATTTTCTTAAGCTCTCGATGATTTTTGAAAAGAATAGCTCTCTGATTCTCTCGCTCTTGCTCTCTGACATTCTTACGTTCACTGGGAATTTTCAAACGCTCAAAATTCTCTAAGTCCCAGTATTCTTCTCGAAGAACATTTTCTTTCAAGTTCTTATTTAGATAAATCTTCGAGATATATTCTGGTTTAATTTTTTAAACTGGTTTCATTGTATAGAAACCAGAAGATTTACAGTACTCAACGATATTGTGTGCATTGTATATTCAGATTTGAGTCTGTAACGAACGTGCTTCTTGAAGCAGTTCAAAAATTACGATTTTTTGTAACCCAGCAGTGTGATCTGCGTGTATTAGAAGTTGCTAGGAGTTCACTTGGAGCGAGGCTCAGTGATCGGGTGTAGACAGAGGCTGTTTTCACCAAATCTTCTAGTGGAACCTTCCTGGAAAGGAAGAAGGGGAGTAGGATTTTAAGATCCGAACTTCCAAAAACAAATTCTGAATCTTGCACTTTTACTTATTGCATCGTATTTATTTTACAGAACTGTTCACTGTTTAATGTACTTCTTTCCGCACAATTTTTGTTAGTTAAGAAAATAGATTTGAAACTGAGAGCCTCAGATCTGATAAATCAGATCTGACTTAAGCGAGGCTCGTAAAAACTATTTTAAAGATTTCGAAAAATCAAAATAGAAGGAGTTCATTCAACCCCCCCTTCTGAACACCAATGCATATTTTAAACACATTTTCGATTCCATTTATCCTATCAATTGGTATGAGAGCTTGTGTATCTCAGTTATTGAACAGTATTATCTTTGCGCTTATATACTTTGAAAAATGTCGTCTTCTCACAATAAAATTCCTATGTTTTCCAAGGAGGAGTAAGATGACTGGAAGATAAGGAACCGCATTTGTCCTCTCAAGACGATGAAATGTGGTCCGTCATCACTGATGGTCCCATGAAGATTATGAAGGCCAATACAGCAATAGCGATAACTGATGGCGCACCTCAGTGGATTGAAAAGAACAGATTTGAGTATATAACTGAGGACAAGAAGAAAGCTATTTGGACAATGTAGCCAGGGATATTCTATACAAGACACTGGACAAGAATATGTTTACAAAATCAAGACCTGTGCTACAGCAAAGGAGATATGGGAAAAGTTGACACAGATCTGCGAAGGAAATGACGAAACCAAGGAAAACAAGTTGACTGTTGCACAACAAAAGTATGAGTCCATTAAGATGCGAGATGGTGAAACCATGGCGGAGTTTGATTAGAGATTCAGTGTTGTGGTAATAGAGAGCTGACCAGCCTTGGGAAAGAGTATATTAATAGGGAGTTGGCTTTCAAGGTTATGAGAGCGCTGCCGAGAGAATGGGATGTCAAGACAATGGCAATGAGGGAGTCCAAAGATCTGAACAATCTTGAACTGCATGATCTGTTTGCTAATCTAAAAAGCCTACGAGTTCAAGCTGGAGACCAGATCAGAGGCACCATCAACATCACAACCAACGAAATCTCTAGCAGCAACGACATCTGAACAGTGCTCACCTTGCAATAGCAAGTCTGCAGAACAACTGAGCAACGACGCCATGTCCCTCTTCGTCAAGAAGTTTGGGAAATTCATGAGAAAATCCTAGAACCCTTCTTTCAATTCTAACAAATCTGAAAAGATATTTACTGATTTAAACTGTTATAACTGTGGTCGACCAGGGCATTTCGCAGCAGATTGAAACAGGCCCAAGAAGGATGACAAGAAGAAAGATGATAGATCAAAGAAGGATGATAGAAGGTCCACAGAAAGAAGGAGGACCAGATCAGATAAGAGGCCCAACCAAAAGAATGATCGTAAAGTACAAGAACTGGTCAGATTCAGATTCGGAGACTACATCAAGCAGCTCCTCATCCAGTGATAGTGAGCAAGAAAAGGTTCATTGCCTGATGGAAAACCAAACTCCGGTAGATGAGGTATTCGATTTTTCCAATACAGAATTTACACGTGAGGAGCTTATCAATGCACTAAATGAAATGGTCCATCAGTACCGTAAGCTGTCTCACACATTAGAGGAGATTAAAAGTGAAAACGGTTGTTTGAAAAGTAGTTCAGTTGAACCAAGCACTGCTCAGCTTTGGGATTCTGACAGCTTACAAACAGGTTGAGTAAGTTGAAGATCGAGAATGAATCTTTGAGAAATAAGTCCTTTGAGCTCACATCTGAAAACGAGAGATTAAATCATGTGATGAGCTCCTGGACAAAATCTTCTGTTTCCTTGGGAAATCTGCATAAGACTCAGAAGCCACTGAATGATAAAACTGGTTTAGGTCTCAATGTTGGTGAAAGCAGCTCTGGGGAAACCAGTACTCAGTCAGATCTGGCCTATGACAAGTTCAATAAAATTAATTTTGTCAAAGCCAGTGTGACACATGACACCTGCGAGTCAGTAAAGTACAATGATCAGATTTCACCAAAGATGGACTATAAGGGCAAAGCTGGTATTGGTTATACTAGGCCTGAGAACAACAAGCCCAGTTGGCTAAAGAACAGACTTGAGAAAGATAAAGCGAGAGCTGCATCTAAGTCATCTGTTCTGAACCAGCGAAGGCGTAGTTCGACGAAGGCCAAATCTGTTTGGGTAAAAATTCAGCCCAAGCGAAATCTGAATGGTCAAAGTGCTAAGCCAAAGCTCAACAGATCTCACAATGTTTCTGCACGAACCCTAGTAGATATCCATACTGGGAAGACTGTCAAAGTAATTCAAGTATGGGTCTCGAAAGGGTAATCCGATCTGGACCCAAGTAAAATTGGGTACCAAAATTTTGTTTTCATGATTGCAGGACAACAGGTACAAAGATGCAGAAGATCCTAGCATTTGGTATCTGGACAGCGGATGTGCGAGGCACATGACGGGAAATCCACAGCTGCCATCAGAATTTACACCGCACAAAGGAGCTAAGATTGTGTTTCGTGATGACTTAAAAGGTAACATTGTGGGTAAGGGTAAGCTTACCCATGGTAAAATTTCAATTAATGATATCCTTGTAGTTGAGAATTTGTGCTATAATCTGATCAGTATAAGTCAGCTGTGTGACAATGGTTACACAGTTAACTTTCAAAAGCACACATGAACAGTTCAGAACTCTGATGGTCTGACAGTGTTGGTAGGAACAGATCGGGGAATACCTACATTGTAAACTGGTCAGATCAGATGAGGTCTGAATAGATTTGCCTGGCAGCGGACTCTTCCAAGAGCTAGCTGTAGCACCAGAGAATGAACCATCTTAACTTTAAAACACTTGCCAAATTGAGTAAGCTTGAATTGGTTTCTGGTATGCCCAAAATAAATTTTTCAAAAGACAAGATTTGTGCAGCATGTCAGCTGGGAAAACAAATTCGATCGACTTTTAAAAATAAAATGGTCATTGTTCTTCCCGAAGCTTAGAGCTTTTACATATGGATCTTTTTGGTCCTATACGCGTAACAAGCTTAGGGGGAACAAATTACACCCTCGTCGTTGTTGACGATTTTACAAAATATACATGGGTGTTGTTTTTAAAATCAAAACACCAAACTGCTGACCAGTTGATTAAGCTTTTAAAACATTTGCAAAATGACAAATCTTATACTGTCAATCGGATAAGATATGATAGAGGAACTGAGTTTTTAAATTATAAACTATACTCTTATCTGGAAGAAATTGGGATAAAGCATGAGCTTTCAGCAGCTAGAACTCCTCTGCAGAACGGGCTCTTTGAGAGGAGAAACCGAACTTTAAAAGAAGCTGCTTGATCTATGATTGCTTATTCCGGTATTTCACAAAAATTCTAGGTAGAAGCAGTTAACGCAGCTTGCTACACTCAAAATAGATCTATGATTAATAAGAACCATGGAGTTACCCCATATGAGATCTGGAGTGGCAAGAAACCTGATATATCATATTTCAGGGTGTTTGGGTGCAGATGTTTCATTCACAATAACGGTAAAAAGCACCTAACAGCTTTCGATGCCAAATCTGATGCAGGTCTATTCCTCGGATATTCAGCTGTGAGCAAAGCCTCCAGAGTATTTAACAACCGGAGCTTGACTGTTGAAGAATCAGCTCACGTAGTATTCGACGATACCAGTTTTCGATCCAACTCAGCTGCGAGCTTACATGACTTGTGCTCACGTCTGTACTCAACCAGCTTAGAAGAATCAAGTGATGACATGGCACAGATTCGATGCACAGCTGATCCCAACCAGCTCTGGACACACCACAAGATAACGAACAAGCAGATCTGACAGGTAACCCAGTAGTCATTGATTTGACTAACGTTGACCCTGTACCGGAACAGATCTCGACTAGTGTGCCAGCTACTAATGCTGAACCAACTACTGCTCAAGTGGATACAAAAGAAGATCCTAGAGTCTATCAATTTTATCTAGACCAGTTTCAGATGCCCAAGCTATCAACGAAAGTGATCAATTGGCATCTAATCCAAATCTGGAACAAAGCCCTTTATCAATTGTTATCAGACAATCTAGATCAAGCAATCCAGCAAGACATCCAAGCAGAATAGGGAGCTAATCCAATAGGATGTGACCTTCGGTTGAATAGAAATCATCCACCCGAGCAGATCATAGGTAACATTCATTCTCCTGTTCGCACATGAGGCCATCTTATGCATGAGTATTTTATTTCAGCATTCATATCTTTTTTCGAACCAAAGCTGATTGAAGAGGCCTTAGCTGACCCAAGCTGGATAGATGTTATGCAAGAATAACTTAGCCAATTTAAGAGAAATAATGTATGGAAACTATTTCTCAGACCTACTAATCATTCAGTGATAGGAACTAAATGGGTTTTTAGGAACAAGCTGAATGAAGATGGCGTAGTATTTAGGAACAAGGCTAGGCTGGTAGCTCAAGGCTTTAGACAACTAGAAGGTATAGATTTCGATGAGACCTTTGCTCCAGTATCCAGACTTGAAGCCATTCGCATGTTTCTTGCATATTCTGCATATAAAGACTTCAAGGTCTTTCTAATGGATGTGAAGAGTGCCTTTATAAATGGCATCTTAACTGAGGAATTCTATGTTGCACAACCTCCTGGCTTCGTTAATCATACATATCCAGATCATGTATACAAACTGGATAAAGCTCGTGCTCACATCAGAGATAAACCACGCGAAAACAAGCGGAAGCAACTAAAAAGTGGTTAAAATTTTTGCTTTTGGCCTGACGGTTTAAAACAATATAATTTAAAATACGGAAAAACTCAAAATAATCCCAGCTGCACAACAAGCAAGGGCTACAAGCCACAATAAACCAGTATAGCATAAAACGTGCACCAAGTACCTGAAAACAACCACAACTGAATACAACACAAGTACTGATAGACTACTAGCTATATAAGTCTAAGCATCACCCGGGACATCCCACCCGCAGTGATACCAGTGCATATAAATACAATACATAACTAGGACACTCTATCCACCTCCTGGGGCACCTCCAGCCGGGCCAACTCCACGACCAGCTGAGTAACCTGGGAAAACTGAACAACAGACAGGCAAACAAAACAAACCAAGCCCCAGAGGGACATTGGGGTCAAACCCCAGTACAGAGAGCAACTGAAACAGCTTAAGAAACAGCATAAGATAAAATGCAGATGCTATGCATGAGACACAGAACAACAGCTGAAGGCTTCAACCGAAGAAAGGAGCCAAGGAACTCAAACATAGCTCAAGTGAATCTGCAACGAATGGTGGCCACTGGTGTGTGTACAAGCATACGGGAATTACCCGCTCGTCTGTACACCACACCCGAATACCAGATGCATCAAACAACTCAACCTGCCGTTGCCCAACTCATGAACTGTGGTAGTTAACCACTCGGAGCATGAGGGCTAACAGATCCCAGCAGGGAGATGAGAGTGCGGTATTGCCGCTCGCCCTCGCATCCTGGTAAGAACAGAACAGCAACAATACAACAAGATACGATACAACAGAGATCTTAAATGACGTGAATTAATGCATGTATGCAACAGCCGATCAACACAGAACACACAGCAAGCATACCAGCAATCTCACATTAAATCCCACGCCAATTCTAAGATATAACAAGCTCAAATCCGTACCTTGATATTCTGTGCAATAATTACTATAAACGGGGTCCTGAGAAATCTGGTCTGCAACCTGAAACAGCGAACGCAAGGCTACTGGTGCTGCTTCGCGATCCTACTTCTAGCCTACCACAGCTTCCAAAAGTGGTATCAATCGAAAGAGCAACTCTCAAGGAGTGCAGCGCCACCAGTCTTGCTCAAAACAGAGACAGGAAACGACGGGAATCGACGGAAAAAAGCTACGGTGAACAGTGCTTAGGGTTCGCGACAGAGAAAGATAATCAGGGAAATATTCTAAGTATGGGATCTCTTGCCAAATCGAAGACCAAGTCTTCTAATAAATACACTACTCAACAGCTGGTAGCATCAGGAACAGATCCACCGACAAAATCAGTTGTCGCAACTAATATTCCCAACCAACTGCTTAAATCTCACACCAGCAGAGTCCTATCGCTAAACAGCGAAAAACTAAACAAAAAGACGTCGTAGAGGGACACGTCACCTCGCTACCAACAGCTGATTCACAAACCAGCAGCTGAATAAAACAACGCATCTGATCTCTCAACAGTAGTTGCCTAATATAACCAGCAGCTGATACAAAGCGCTCCACTCAAAACGCTGTCGTTCCAACTTAACTAAATGACGTAGTTTCTACCTCACGCTATAGTACAAGATCTGAAATCCACGTCAGCATTGCTACTGCTTCCTACCAAAACGCAACAGCTGATATACCAACAGCTGACGCGATCACTCAACTACAGGAACGTTGACTCGCATTGACATCTGTTGGCAGTAACAAACAGACTTTCCCCAAGACATCTGCTCCAGCGAAACAGCGTCGCATCATTTTTGCGTCACATTCAACAGACCCTCTTAGGTCAGCAGATCTCTCACTAGCGCTAGGCCAAAACGGCGTCGTACCAACTAATCTAAACGACAATGTTTTGTACTCACCACTAAAACACGCTGACAGACTTCTAAACAGTACTACCACTAGCAGATTTCTCCTATTTGATCAGATCTCTCCACAAATCTATTTCTTAAAATCCGATTAATTCCACAAATTGATCTTTTCTAAATTTCGGGTCTCACAGTTGAAGCAAGCACCCAGGGCTTGGTATGATACACTGTCAAAATTCTTGATTGAGCATGACTTTGTTATAGGCACTGTTGATAAGACATTGTTTAAATTTATGAAAAATGATCATGTTTTATTGGTACAGATTTACGTTGATGATATTATATTCGGGTCAACTAACCCCAAACTGTGCCAAAAGTTTTCTAAGCTTATGCAGGACAAGTTTGAGATGAGCATGATGGGTGAACTAACGTTCTTTCTGGGATTACAAGTGAGACAGCTTGACAATGGGATCTTCATCAATCAAGAAAAATACACGAAAGAACCGCTGAGAAAGTTTTGCATGGACAACTATTCAGCAGCAGCGACCCCTATGAGTGCTTCTATCAAGCTAGACAAAGATGAAGCTGGAGCAGCCATTGAGTTATCTTTGTATCGTGGTATAATTGGCTCTTTGCTATACCTAACAGCTAGCAGACCAGACATCATGTTTGATGTCTGTATGTGTGCTAGAATTCAAGCAGAGCCCAAAAACTCTCATTACATTGTTGTGAAACGGATTTTAAAATATTTAAAAGGAACTTCCAATGTGGTCTTTGGTATCCGAAAGACTCCAGCTTTAAAATAATCAATTATAGTGATGCAGACTACGCAGGTTGTAGAGTTGATCGGCGAAGCACAAGTGGGACTTGTCATTTCTTAGGAGATTGATTGAGTTCCTGGTTCAGTAAGAAGCATACTTCAATCGCTACGTCAACAGCTGAAGTGGAGTATCTAGCGGCTGGAAGCTGCTGTGCTCAGATTTTATGGATTCAACACCAGCTCACGGACTGTTGATGCTTCTGAAGTGCCTATTCTCTGTGACAATACCAGTGCTATCGCGATCACCCAGAATCTTGTGCTGCACTCAAGAACCAAGCATATCGACATCAGGCATCATTTTATACGAAATCACGTGCTCAAGAAGGACGTCTAGCTGGAGTATGTGCCTACAGATCAGCAAGTTGCTGATATCTTCATGAAACCCCTATCGGACGCTAAGTTTTCATATTTTTGAAATATTCTTGGTCTCTTAGAACTGCCTTAATCTATGATTATGCTAACATTTTGCAAGGTTGAACAACTTTTGTTTACTTCAGATCTGAGTCTACTGTCCAGGGGGAACAACGTGGATTTTCAGATTTGGTAAACTTTCAGACTTGGGAGAACCTCAGCTTTCAGGGGAACAACAGATCTGAATTAATAAGTGCTGAGTCAGCTGAATGCGTGAGATCTGAATCAATTCAGATTTTGTGTATATACAGCTGATTCTTACATGTGATCAGATCTGGTAGTACATCAGCTAACATATCAATTAGTATCAGATCTAAGGTTGTGACGTACTTTTTAATTGGCTCTCGTTTTTAATTTTACCCCTTGTGGTGAAAATTCAAAAAGTCTTTTCAAATCTTTTCAAAATTAATCGCGCCATCGGATGATTGACACGTGTGTTGTCATTATTCGAAACTTCACATCCACATCCTCTCTCTTTCACCGTTTCAAATTCCTTTACCTTTTATACGTCTGTTCATATTCAATTACACTTTACCTTGCGCAAATTACCTTCAAGCTATCTTGTGTTCTTGCTTTCAGTATCTTCTTTGCAGATAATCTTTCAGCGATTCCGTTCTATCAACTATCAGAAATGGGCGCTACTTTGATCAACAACGCTAGCCAAATCTATTTCGACTCAGTGTACGGTATGGACTATGAGGGAATGGTACATATGTTTAAGGACCTTGAGTCATCTGGACTCCGTGGGTTCCTAGGATGTTCCTCAGCCATTTATGAAGCTGCGTTGGTGGAGTTATTTCAGAATGCTTTAGTAAGGGACGGCAAGGTTGTCAGTACCGTTCAGGGCAAGGCTGTTGAGATTACCGAGGAGGTGTTTGCTGGAACGTTTGAGTTGCCGATGGAGGGATTGACAGATATGACTGATGTACCAAAAAGGATTTGGTGTTTGATTCAAGGAGTGCATTCTCTATGGGTGGTGAATAGCTGAAAACCTCTTGCAAGAAGAGGGAAATGAAGTATGAATTTCGCTTGTTGAATGACCTTTTGGCTAAGACTATTACAGTCAAGGCTGGTTCCTTTGATGCTGTGACCCATGAGAGGTTTTTGATGATGTCTTATATTCATGGTGGTGTTAAGGTGAATTGGGGCAGACTCTTATTCAACATTTTTTTAAGGATATGGTCACCCCTGCTTCCAAACAAGCCCGAGGGTTCGCGGTGCAAATTTGTATCCTGTTGAAGGGTGCACCAGACTTGGATTTGGGGAATCGAAGGAATTCCATCCCCTAAAGATTCTGACTGACAAAATTGTTGGCACGTATGTTGCCATGAATAAGAATATCACTGTTGATGTGGATGAGCCAGCGGAGCCAGTGGTGAAGAAGGCTGCACCAAAGAGGAGACTAGATCCTGTTGTTGGTGAGCACATTGCCAAAAAGAGTGGACTACTGTGGGGAGATCTGCTCCCGCAGAGAAGGAATTGATGATTGTCCCAGTGGTACAAGATCCGGAACCTATCTCTATTGTACCAGCTATGACTCCGAATGCTCATCGTCGACGCGCACCAAAGAGGAAATTTGTGTTGTAAAAAGGTTCTGATGATGAAATTGTTGATAGTATTATTCATCAGGTGCTTGAGTATACAGTGTTAGAGTAGATGCTAGCCAACTTGTGGCGTGTGGGTTCATAGACTCTTGTATATGACAGTCTTTATATATGATATTCGCATTTACTTAGTTGGCATTCTTTACTTTCATTGTGTTGTATGATGATTAACAATTGTGTTGAGTAAAGACCTAGAATGCACTAAAGTGTATGTTAGATGTGATAGTGGGTATGACGGCTATCATGAAATGCATCTAATAGTCACTGTGTATTCTGAACATGTTCCTAGTCGATTGGGCCGTCAAAGTGAGGATAAGGCCGCCCGAGTTCGAGACTAGTATCTGCGATGCGAAGTACCATGTTTCATTGGTAGGGAACATTGTGATGTTCTGAGCATGCAGATAGATAGTGACCTGGTGATCTATCGAACTACCCTCGTTCGGACTTTCCAAGTGGTTACCATTTGTCGAGTGGATAATCCGAGGTCTTGGTTGTACTGATTAGTCCTCACGACTCGAAACGTCATTGAGACTCTACATTATAGGCGTCTCACTTTGACCCGTTTGCCGACTCACTTGGGGTCATAAGGCGTCGGGATTGGGTGAGACCCCGATGCATGTAGGAGTCGATGCATCGTTGTCGAGGATTCACCGCTCGCAGACATGCGTGGATATCCTATGCTATCTGAGGGGATAATAGTGTATAAATCTCTGGCCAGAGTACTAGAAGTGTTTTAGGTAAATGTGTTTACCTAGTTACACTCACGATATCACTATCGATCTCCAAGATGTACGCATAGCTATCGGATCTATAGCGACTCTCGATTTACCAATGGTCATTGATCTGATCGGGATATATGGATTGAAAGGAACGTATTGTACGCTAACCACGACCAACTGGTTCTTGCAGGCACTATCAGTGATACCTAGGGGATCATGGGGAGATGTTGCTAGACGCTCTTACCATGATCCAATGGGCAAGTCCGGAATTGTGATTCCGGAGCCACAATGGTTGTGGGCCCACGGCTAGCTGTATCCCTGAACCATTGAGGGTCACACAAGTACTGGATTCTAGATTCCCGCACGGATACTCAGCTCAATGTGTTGAGCATACGAAGAGGATTTTGGGGAGTGCGACTTCCTAAAAGTCAACAGAGGTCAAATCGTGATTTGCCGATGTTGAGGGGCAAAACGGTCATTTTGCACTGGGGTTCTGAAAAATGATTTTTCAGATCATAGCATTCAGTTTTGGAAACTGATTCGATCCGTCCGATCTGATCGGCGATCGGAGTTACGATGAAGTCTCGGTGATGGGGATGAACCGAATGTTCATCCGTTGGACCCGGACCCGGACCCGTTGGGCCGGATCCAAATCCATCACTAAGTCTATTTAATATAGACTTAGGAGACTTAATCAAAACACTTGAAACTCTTAACCCTAAACCTAGAGCCAAAAACCGCCGCTTCCCTTCTCTCAAAAGACGCCGCCGCCGCCGTTCGCCGGAAGTTGTTCCGGCCAATCTTTCGAGGAGAGTCCGTCCACGCCGATCTCGTCAGGCCTTCTAGTGAAGGCTGACGAAGGGATCCCGTCTCCGGTCGTGGACCTAATTGACGTTATCTACCACAATCTACCGTGAAGTGCCGGTTTCCTTGAGAAACTGGTCGGAGCCAGGCACGAGTTGCCAGCAAGGTAGTGATCTAAACGCCCTATGAATGTCATAGCATGTTTGTAATTTAATATTATTGATCGTCTCCCGGTATTTTTTGTTCTTCCGCTGCCTCGCCGGGAGGCGTGATCCGGATCCGTCGCGACTACCCAACAAACTCGGATCTGAGTTAAGCGAGGCGCTTGTAAAATCGTTTTTAAAGGTTTCGAAAAATAAAAATCCAAGGAGTTCATTCAACCCCCCCCCCCC
>KV014238.1:253358-267889 GCA_001598015.1 Dorcoceras hygrometricum | reverse complement strand
TCCGTTGGACCCGGGCCCGTTGGGCCGGCCCAAGTCCATCCTTAATTCTATTTAATATAGACTTAAGCCTAGAATTCAACACTTGATACTTAAGCATTAACCCTAACCCTAAGCACCAAGCTCCGCCCCCCTTCCTCTCCTCAAAAACCGCCACCGTGCGCCGCCGCCGCTGCCTCTCTTCGCCGGAAAATTGTTTCCGGCCCATCTTGACGAGGAGAATCCGTCCGCACCGATCTCGTCAGGCCTTCTAGTGTAGGCTGACGAAGGAATCCCGTCTCCGGTCGTGGACCTGATTGACGTTATCTACCGCCGCCTACCGTGAAGTGCCGGTTTCCTCGAGAAACTGGTCGGAGCCAGGCACGAGTTGCCAGCAAGGTAGCAATCTTAAACGCCCTATGAATGTCATAGCATGTTTGTAATTTAATCTTATTGATCGTCTCCCGGTATTGTTTTGTTCGTCCGCTGCCTCGTCGGGAGGCGTGATCCGGATCCGCCGTGGCATCCCAACATACAGCTGCGATTGAGACAGGGGAACCATATTTGGAGGAACCAGTGATAAAGGAGACAGCTGAGATAGCTAAGAAAGAAACGGATGTGAGGGAACCAGATGTGGTAGAACCTGTGGTGGTGGAGATTACTGATACCGTGGCTATTGAGCCGGATAGCAGGATATATGTTTCATCTATTGCTAATTATGATGAAGAACCTGTGGTTGGGACAGTAGAGGAGAAGGAGGCTGAGAAAAAGAAAGAGATAGAGCCTGTGGCTACTGAGGGAATGAGCTTGGAGAAGACTACTGACTCTGAGGACACCGAGCCCTTGAGCAAGGTTCTAGCGCTTACTGAAAAATCTAAGTCTGATGAAGAGTCGATGTCCATTGATGATCTTCTGGCGCATATTCCAGGATATATGATGCTGCCATCAGTTACAGCTGCTGAGCTTACAAAGATCAAATTCGGACTTTGGATTGAGATCCGAGAGATGTATTTGTACAAGGAGAGCCTCCCTCAGATTCCTGTTGCTGAAAATGGGAAGGCGCCCCTTGTCGAGAAAGATAGAATAAAAGGGCATCCGGCCCGAGAGATGTTCAGCTTGATTGGTGCTGATATAGAGTTTCTTGTACAGCTTAGGGAAAGAGTTATAGCAGATATATATTCATTCTTTCAGTCTTCACAGACTAGTCGTTCTAGTATCAATCAAAGATATAGTAGCCAAGGAGGAACAGACGTTATCCTGGGCTGAGACAGATTCTTTGGAGACAGCTGTTCAGAGGCGGTTGTACATAATAGCAAAGTATCGGGAGATGTTGTTGCGGAAATTTTTGGAGGCAAGGAATAAAAATTTTGAGTCCGGCAGGCCCACAACAACCATTGATTTACAGATTTTGGAAATGCTCTCAGATGCACACCATGTTGATTTGGAGAATGTAAAGGAGCAGATGAGAGCACATAAACTGGAGTGGACGCGCCCGATTCATTCAATGTTGTTTGAAGGAGCCCATAGAGATAGCGGTGCAATTATTGACCGATCGAATACAAACGTAAGATCTCTTAGCTGGATTTGGTTTCTGGTTTTGATTGACGGCTCGTGGACGGCCGTCGAAGGACCAGATATGTGGGTACGCCAGCGCAGGGCACCCACTTCACACAAGTGGGAGCTGTTGCGTAAAAGTACATACGTGAATACTCTTGCCCCGATTTGTTTCTTCTATGATTCAGTCCAAGTAGTGCGCTCTTTGCCTATCATTAAGACTTGGGGCTGGGCTCGAGTGACAGATATCATACAGTTCCATCTTTTTGGCCATCTAGAACCAGTTGGGACGCGTAATTTTTGTACAGATATAGTTCCAGTCGGACCAGTTGTGGATACGAGTGGAGTTCCGAAAAGAGATGTAAATAATGTTCAGTATGATATATGCATTGTAGACTCTCTCAGTGTCTTATCTCCAGATCCCGTGCTGAAGAATCAGATGTACATATCAAAACTGATCATACAGATTCTCCAGTGCACTTCACTGTTGATGACATTCCTCTTGGTGATGAGACAACTACTGTTG
The DNA here is from genome assembly GCA_001598015.1 of Dorcoceras hygrometricum. Classification (NCBI taxonomy): domain Eukaryota; kingdom Viridiplantae; phylum Streptophyta; class Magnoliopsida; order Lamiales; family Gesneriaceae; genus Dorcoceras; species Dorcoceras hygrometricum. The sequence continues at coordinate 265,833 of KV014238.1, read as the reverse complement.
CACTTTCTACCGATTTTACATCAAAGTTTGCACAACTCCGAGCTTCAGTGGATAAGATTTCTATTGAGCACGTGGAAACCAGAGTTCATATTGAGTAGCTCAAGGCCGCCATTTTACGAAGATCTCAAGCCTTGAGTCTGCTTTTCTTGCCAGATCTGAAACTCAAGATAGGGCTGTTCTTGTTAACTAGGATGTTCTCCGTAAGGAGATAAAAGCTCAAAAAGCAGTTCTGTCCCAAGAATGGATATTTTCGTAAGGAGGTCCAAGACCAGAAAGCTGCCCTCTCAAATGATTTGATGTAATTTCATGTGCAAACACAGGAAAATTACAATACCCTTACCTCTCAGCTATCTGAACTTGTTAACTATATTAATAGGATTGGTGATGCCAAAAGGGGGAAATGAGTAACAGCCGAGGTCCACCGCCTCTTGACGACCAAAACAGATCTGGTGGAAGTAGTAGAAGGAACCGCCTAAGAATAGAGGAGGTGGTTTGCAGAGTAGCTCAAGACAAAGGGGTTTCAGATATTGGCTGGGATGAGACTGAACTGGAGGAATCTGAATAGTTTTTGTCATTTTCAGTTCTTGTACAAATCTTTTCTACTTAGCATATTTGTATATATATATACATAGCACGACTTCAAGTTATATCTTTCGTATCTTTTTAAGTCATAGGCTGCTAAGTTTTGTATCACAAAAAAGGGGGTAAGTTTTTAAGATAAATTTATAATTTTTGGTGATAACGAAAACAAGACTAAGAACTGAAATTAAGTCTAAGATCTGGACTGTTAGTATTCGGGAAAAGCATTTATCAGTTTTGAGCTATCGGAATAAAGTATTCAGATCTGAGAGATTTTGGAACAGTATATTCAGTATCATATCAGAGAAGAGAAAAGAATATTCTATGTGAAATTTCAGATATCAGTTATTCAGATTGTAAATTTCATATCAGAGTATTTCAGACTTGAGTATTTGGGTCATTCAGTTATTGGGTTAAGTATTCAAGTTATCGGGTTGAGGATTTCAGATCAGAAGGTATCAGATTTGGTTTAGAGACTACGGTAACAGATTCAGTTTTATTTTTTCAGAAGGTATATTTCAGATCCGAGCTCAACAGATGAGAACAGACTTAGTTTTGAGCAAAATCGTGACAGAGTATTTTCGAAAAGGGAAAGAGAGCAGATTTCAGTTTTCAGTTGCAAGCTTAGAATGCCTTCAGATTTTATCAGATGATTATTTGAGAGAAATTAACGGTCACGATTTAAGCAGATAAAGCCTGTTAGACAATTTGAATTAAAGAGACAAGATCAAAGCTATTTTGAGTATAATTGCACAGTACGCAGATTTGGTACAACCAATGTTTACCTACTTTGGTATATAAGTCAACTCAGCTCTGACAAGCGCAGGCAACCTTTTGCATAGCATTAATGGAGCATTTAATGCGGCGATATGATGAAAATATGCAAGCAAAGGTTGTTTCTACTGGCTAATTAATGACCGTTGAAGATGGGAGAGTATAAATAGCTGGAGAATTCAAACAGAGAAGCTCTCGGACATTTTCTTAAGCTCTCGGTGATTTTTGAAAAGAATAGCTCTCTAATTCTCTCGCTCTTGCTCTCAGACATTCTTACGTTCACTGGGAATTTTCAAACTCTCAAAATTCTCTAAGTCCCAGTGTTCAATCTCGAATAACGTTTTTGTTCAAGTTCTTATTTAGATAAATATTCGAGATATTTTCTGGTTTACTTTTGTGAACAGGTTTCATTGTATAGAAACCAGAAGATTTACAGTACTCAATGATATTGTGTTCATTGTATATTCAGATTTGAGTCTGTAACGAACGTGCTTATTGAAGCAGTTCAAAAATTACGATTGTTTGTAACCCAGCAGTGTGATCTGCGTGTAGTAGAAGTTGCTAGGAGTTCACTTGGAGCGAGGCTCAATGATCGGGTGTAGATAGAGGCTGTTTTCACCAAATCTTCTTGTGGAACCTTCATGCAAAGGAAGAAGGGGAGACGTAGGATTTTAAGATCCGAACTTCCAAAAACAAATTATGAACCTTGCACTTTTACTTGATGCATCGTATTTATTTTACACAATTGTTCACTTTTTAAATTTACTTCTTTCCGCACAATTTTTGTTAGTTGAGAAAAAAGATTTGAAACTAAGAGACTTAGATCTAATAACTCAGATCTGAGTTAAACGAGGCTTGTAAAAATTATTTTAAAGGTTTCAAAAAGTCAAAATAGAAGGAGTTCATTCAAACACCCCCCCCCCCGTTTTGAACTCCCACGCATATTTTAAACACATTTTTGATTCCATTGATCCTATCACATATGTTCCACATGTTGCTGACCAAGAGAGGGCGAAGCGGAACAAATTTTTGCAAGGTTTAAGACCAGATTTATTTCAGTTGGTGCTAGCTGGTTCTCCTCTCCGACTTATGCTGTGGCGGATAGGGCGGTAGACATAGAGGAGAGTCTCTTGGATGCGCAGACTCAGTTTCAGCCAACATCTGGACGAGGTTATCATCCCGTACCTGAAGGGATGTATTCTTTCAGCCTCTTCAGATGTCTCAGTAATCGAGTCACTAGAGATTTAAGCCTAAAGGAAAGAAGTGTTCGAGAAGAGATCGAGTTCTGGTTATGATAGCTCTGGAGGAGGTAGCTCCAGAGCAGAGTTTGGTTGTCAATGTGGAGGTAGGCATTTTACTTCATAGTGCCTTGGAATTCAGGGCACCTGCCGTATTTGTGGACAGGTTGGACATTTTGCAAGAGTGTTTCCTATCCTGGGACAACGTCCTAATCTATCGCAGCAGCAGGGATCGGTTGTAGGTTCTTTGGAGAGTTCGTATCACCCTGGTCAACCCCATAGATCAGGATTTCCGCAGCCGGAGGTGTCCAGATTCAAAGGACCTCCTCAATCTCAGCACTCGGGACATTAGTGATCTCAGGTGAATTCCTTGAGAAGGGAGCAAGATGATGACATTATCGGAGGAGATGTTGCAGGTACTTAATTTTATTTGTCCTGAACAAATTTTGTTTGACACAGGAACTTCACACTAAATTATTTTCTGAACTGGTTGTGCATGAGTGTGGGTTTATTCAACCCCACCGTGTGATGCTGTGTCTGTTAATACCCTGCTGGTGAGAGCTTAGTGTCCTGTGAGGTACTACTGGATTGTGTTTCTAAGTTGGATGAGTTCGCGCTGTTGACGAGTTGGTTTTCCTTGGAGATATTCAGTTGTTGTCGCTAGAGAACTAGGGGTTCATGATTTACATTCTGTACAAATCCCCTGAACAACAACCAGAATTGAGTGATATCCCGATTTTTCGAGAGTTCCTTGAAGTTTCCAGATGATATTCCTTGATTCGTGTCAAGATATTGATTCATTAGTGAGTTGGTGCTAGAAGCTAACCCGATTTGGAGAGTTCTATATCGGTTGGCGCTAGCTGAGCTGAAGGAAATCAAGGAGCAGCTGTGTGATCTGCATCTCAAGGACCAGCTAAGCATGCAATTAGTGCTGAAATACGAAAGCTTAAAAAGTGGTTAAAATTTTTCTTTTGGCCTGAACTAAAATATATCTTCAAAATACGTGAATACTCAAATACAGACTTTGATTCAAAAGTGAACAGTAAAAGAAACAACATCATCCCACGATCATATATATATATATCAAACTCAATAATCGAATCAAATATAGAAAAACTACGCAGAGCATCCCCTAACAAATACTCGATACCATATATACATAACTGGGACACTCAAAACCTATGGGGCTCCACCAGCTAATGTCTCTCAAAGACCAGCTGATCCACCTGAAAAACCTACAATGGCCAAACACACGAACAAAGCAGCCCCAAGGGTACCACATGAGATATCAAAGCTGTAATCACAAGCTCGATTCGTCCCTTGCGCAGATATTACCAAATTCCTCTACTAAAATTTACCTCCACAGTGAACTTCCTTCAGAATCCTCTCCTTCAAATTTACCAGTTAAGAGCCACTAATCTCCGCTAAAAGCGTAGACATCCATTATAAAAAATAGTAAAATCATCTGACTGACCTGTCTGGGACTTCAATTTTAACTCATGAACGTGCGGGTCAGTCTTCTATGCAGCTCTAATGTTTGAAATTATCTATGGTTCAACCTGAAAATAGGAAACACAACCACGTTATCACCTGGCTGAAAAAGTCGTCCCTAAATGCTCATGAAATTTTTTTATACTCAAAGAGGTCAACATCGAATTTTGCGTCTTCCTACACAGGGAATCTGCAAAAAGATTCACCCAACCTGGTTGGTACTGGATCGCTCAATCAAAGTTTTTTAGCAACTCCATCCACCGACGCTGTCTCATATTTGTATCAGTTCGAGTGAAGATGTACTTCAAACTCTTGGGGTCGGTGTACAAGACAAATTGCTCATCATACAGATAGTGGCGCCAGATTTTCAATGCAAATACAATGGCCGGCAGCTCTGATCATGAACGGGTTAACGAGTCTCCTGAGGTTTCAACTGTCAAGATGCATAAGAAATCACTCACCTGCTCTGCATCAAAACCGCAACCCAGTACACTAAGAGAAGCATCAGAACATACCACAAAACCTCCTGATCCTGAAGGCAACGCTAACACTGGGGTGGTAGTCAACTTCTCCTTCAGCAATTGAAAGCCTGAATAACACTCCTCGGTCCAAACAAATCTCCGACAAATTCTGGGTCCTCGACCAGTTTACCTCAGCCTCCTGGGATCAACTGATATACCTCAAAATGAGATGACATGACCCAAAAAGACGACTTGGTCCAACCAAAACTCACACTTGGAGAATTTGGCATACAACCGGGAATCTCTAAGAGTCTGCAGAACCAATTTCAAGTGCTCTCTATGCTCCCTCTTGATCCTATAATAGACCAAGATATCATCTATAAACACAATAACTGGTCGATAAATTCGCTAAAAAATCGATTCATAGAATCCATGAAAATAGCGGGAGAATTCATCAATCTAAATGGCATCACGAGTTATTCATACTGCCCATATCTAGTTTGAAAGGCGGTCTCAACAATGTCCTCATCGCGGATTCTCAACTGATGATAACCGGAGCGAAGATCAATCTCGGAGTACACCGCTGAACCCTGCAACGGATCGAACAAATCATCAATTCTCGGCAATGGATATTTAACTTTTTACAGTGGCTTTGTTCAATTGATGAAAATCAATACACATCCTCATCGATCCGTCCTTCTTCTTCGCAAAACAATTGGTGCTCCCCAAGGCGACATACTCGGCCTAATGAAACCCTTCTCTAGAAGACCACGCAACTGATCCTTGAGTTCTCTAAACGCAGCTGGTGCCAACTGCTTTGGATCTCTCGAAATAAGGGTAGTCCCTGACACCAACTCAATACTGAAATCGATCTCCACTCTTTGAGGGAATCCAATAATCTCATCAGGAAAGACATCGGGGAACTCTTGGAAAAACGGATATCACTAAGCTCAAACCGCGGTTCAGGTGTCACATCCAAGGCATAGATCATGAATCCTAAGTTCTCAAGTGATAATAAACTGAACATCTCCATGGCCAAGACTAACGGGATCTTAGATCGATAATCATTACCATAGAAATCCCATTTCTCGCTAGATGAAGGCCTAAACCTAACTAGGCCATGGAAACAAGTGACTATAGCACTATAAATGGACAACACATCCATACCCAAAATACAGTCAAAACCCCGCATCTCCAACTTAATCAAGTTAGCCATCAGCACATTCTCACCAAAATTTACCACACAGTTCAGGACAATCTCTCGGGAAAACAAACTCACATCGGTAGGAGTAGCAACCGGCACAACATCACGCAATGGAGTAGAAATAAACCCATACTCATATATAAACACATCAGATAGAAAAGAATGTGATGCTCCTGTGTCTAATAAAACTCATGCTCTGGTCTTCCCACAAATATGGCAAGTGCCATGCACTCCAGTACACCGTGAAGCCATATGTCTACCTCCACACTGTCCACAAAAAAATGACCTCGAGCTACTTCCACCAGAACTATCCGAACCAGAAGAACTAAAACATGGCTTCCTAAACGACTTTCCTCTCGGCTTGAATCTCTGGTGATTCGACGACTGCGGAATCTGAGGAGACTGAAATGGCTACATCCCTAGAGGCACAGTGTGAAAACCTTGTCCAGCTTGTGGCTGAACCTGGGATTGCATGTTCAACAAACCCTCCTCTATGTCAATCACTCTATTCACAGAATTTGCATAAGTAGAAGGGGAACTAGCTAACACCAACGGAAAAAGATCCGCCCCTTAAGCTCTCCAAGAATTCGTTCCGCTTCTCCCTATCCTGACTAGCAACGTGGAGAACATAGGAGAGAAGGGAAGAAAACTGTCTAGCATACTCAGCTACCTTCAGATTCCCCTGCAGCAAGTTATTAAACTCACGTTACTTGGCGTTGTAGTACAATTATGGAATGTACTCCTAACGAAAGGTGTCATAGAAGCTCTCCCACGAGATCACTATACCCATCTCTCTCCTAGCACTGGAAGCACCATTCCACTAGTGCAGCACATGCTCTCTCAACCAAAACGTAGCCAAGCTCAGTCACCTCTCCTCGTCATAATGAACTCTATCGAACAGTCCCTCCATGTGCTCTAGCCATCCCTCGACTTCAAAACCACCCTCAGGACCAGAAAATGTAGGGGGATTCATCCTTTGGAACCTAGCTAGGACTAGCTCCATATCATCGACTTGTCGGGATATATGCTCCACCTCAGCCTCAGTCTCTCTAGCACGATGACGCAAAGGAACACTCAGCTCAGCAACATCATCCTAACTATCTAGAGCTCTAGAATCTCCTATCATTTGCCTAGCAGACCTAACCCCCCTACTCGGCAGAATCTACTAGACACCCAAAGGTAAACACATAGGAATATACAACACATAATCAAGCACACACAAGAGAACAAACTCTGACTCGATTGTGCTAGAAGCAAATCGAGCTTATCCCAATTTAAGCTCTGATAATAAAATGTCAGGACCTATTAATCTCATAATTAAGTAGGCAATTAACAAAATGATTTTAATAAAAAAGTGAACGGTCAAAATGATTAAGCACGCAATTAACAAAATTATTTTAATACAAAATTTTAAAAAACGGGTTAAAATTTTTCTTTTGGACCTGAATTAAAAATACACTTTAAGATATGTGAATACTCAAAATATAAATTTTAATAAAAAATTCATCATTAAAAAACATACAGATAAGGTTCAACTAATTACCACAACTACACACGTAATCCCCTTGAATCAACTTAGAAGCGCATATATCTGTTGTGCAATAACTAGGACACACGATCAACATCTAAGGGGCTCCACGAGCTGATGCACCACCTGACCCAACTGATCTAGCTGAAATCTGCAATGGTCACAACACGACCAAAGCGGCCCCTAAGTATAAAGGAAAGAGATCAAAACTCAATACGGAGAATGCAACAAATACAATCATGCAGTATTAAAGATATTTGCAACATTTAATGCAATACATGCTCTGGTACAATCGAAGCAGCGTACTAGATACTCAGAGGCCAAAGGTAGGCTCAAAAGCAACAAGGTGGCAATGTCATGTGAATTCGGGAGCTAACTGGGCAAACACCACGACAACGAAGGTGGCCACATCTTAGAGGATTCGGAAGCTACCCGGTCATACTTGACGGCAAGTCAATCGTCAGCGCTCAGCGAAGCCACAAAAATGAGGGGTCGATGTAAACCCGGTGCATCCTCCAGCACTCCATCGTGAGTGTGTTTCACCTCACCACTCCATGAGAGTCCAAAAACCATGTCTCCAGAGAATCAGACATATGTAATGGTTGCAAAATAAATAAGCTCAGGGCCCAAGATGAATGCATGTATTTTAGCGTTACATTTGGCCCACATCACCCAAGATGATCAATACCACAATTTAGAGTACACAACACATAAGGCACATAAAAACACATACATCACATATCATATATCTCCAACTATACAAAGTTGCAAAGTAATTGTTCCATTTGTACCTCACAACAAGCTTACCAAATACCTCAACCAATGATCAAGGCCAAACAGGACACTCTAGTTGGGGTGATGCACACCTTACGGCTAGCAGCTCAGAGTGGAGGAATCACTCCAAGAACCACAAGAGAGGTACTAATCTAAACCGAAAAGAGGTAAAACTAAAAATACAAAGAACAATACACGAGAGCTTCACGTCGACTTTACAAGTACGACTCCTGAAAGACTCGAAACTAGTAGGGAAATATCAGGTTTCGAAAGGGGTTTCCAACGGTACTACCCTTGCTCAAAACAAATTGGTCAAACTCCGGTAATCAGGAAAATACTAGGTCGATGAACAGTGACAAGGTGAGATGAACCAAACTCAAGAATTTTTTTTTTGTTTTTTGAATTAAAGTAAAGTGCGGAATTAACATTCTTTACAATATTATTTGATCATTAAACATTTCCTCAACGTAGCTGTAAATACATAAATGAATAAATATCTCAAAAGAATAAATCCTTCACTCGGGTTTAAAATCAAATTAATCATGTTGTATCTAAAAATGTCTAATAAAATAAGAGCATCTGAAGTGGTCACAGGGTAGCAGCTGCAGTGGGCGGTCAGAAGTCCTCACCTCGAGTCGGTATAAAATCAACAGCAGGATCACCTGCACCATTTAAATCTAGTGATCCTAAAGGCCCAGCATGCTCTATCTGATAAAAACGAAGTACATATAATAAACCGCACGCAAGCACATAAGTATCGTAAAATAACTTAAAAACATGCATGCATGAATAATCGGAAATCATGATTTAAAAACTGGTCAAAATAGTGAATAGTCGTATATCATAACATAATGAGGCATGAACATAACATAAAAGTCGTATGAGTCATATCCATGAGGTGTGAGTCATTATACATTAAGGATTGATCAATAATAAGAACCAACGTACGCGGCGATGCGGTTCACCCGACCTTTCTCGGGATTCCCGACACCTCTATGCTGCCACTTCACCATGTCGTGAACACATGGATCCATAAACTCATTAATACATTAACAGAGGCTCATCGGGCCCGGTATCCCGACTCCACTCATCATTACTTGCCACAAACCACTTCAATTCCTCAAAATATTTTCTTTTCTTTCATGCCTTAACATTTGGTAAAATCCTTCATGATGCGTGTACGTCATAAACAATGCAGCTTAAAGGTTTAGCCCGTCAATATATATTTAATTTTTCTTTAAACATTAACATAACCATATACGTAAAATACTACATATATAATTAAATATATATTTACGGGCTTCTACAGTTTTCATTCCCCGGTCAAGGACTGATTAAAGTGACTGGCCCACTAGCACTAAGCCCAAAAGCCTAGACCTAGTCTTAAAATGCAACTCAACCCAAAATTCGGACTTGACCCATTAAACTCAAAAAATAAATTTCAAAATTGATAAAAGTACTTGGTCCTACAACTTAACGCCCGACATTAAAATTTGACAAAATAACATTCCCATTGAGTAAAATCATACTTTAAAATTTAATACAAATATTGGGCCCATAAATTTAACGAAGTTTAGACTTTAAAAGTTTGACTTAAAATAATCTGCCCATTACACTTAAAATTGGACCTTAAACTTTCAAATAAAAATACCCGGTTCAGAAATAAAATAACTCGGACCCGACTTAAAATAATTTGACCCGACCCCTTACTGACCTGACCCGGTTCTTCTGGACCGCCCCGCCGAACCCAACCAAGAAAACCCTAGCAGCAGTCTATAACACCCCCAACAACATGCCTTTCGGCTACACGGTTCCGGAAGGACCACCCCCAAGTCCTGTCGGTACACTATGCTGACCCACGGCTCGAACCATGGCCTACATGGCTCGGTCGTCGCACGCGAAGAGGGCGACCGCACGCTGATCGATGGCTGTGACCAACACGCCACGGACTTGGCTCGGCTAGGCCGTCGAGCCCTCCCCACCTAACCTTGGACCACCACCGGACCACCATGAACCGAACCCCAGCCCTATGAACCGCCCATGAACGAAGCACGTCAAATAAATAATCTTGTTCGTGGTAAAAATCGTGATCAATGCATGGATCGCAAAGAACAACAATAGATCGAATCATTGCGCATACAAATCAAGAATAATCTCATGAAAACAGTATATAATGATTTAAATGATGAGAAAAAGGGAGAATCGAGCATGCATTTTTGAAGAATTTGAAGAATACACGTTACCGGAGAGGAGGACACGAGATTGGGACGATCAAACCTTGAAACCACCCAAGAAAACCGATGGAGCTCAAGCCAAGGGGGGGGGGAGGTGGCAGCATGAGTTATGGGAGGAGAATGAGGGTTTCGAAAATTGGTGTTGAAAGAATTAGTGGTGTTCCAAAAGACCCCTCCAAGGATTTATTTAGGGAAAATAAAGAGTTTTTCTCTCACTAACCCCTACCAATTAAAAATGTTTCTTAAAACTCAATATTAAGCTTTGAACTTCTAATTTTCGTAATATAATGCTCTCTAATTTTAAAGTGTAGCAAAGTTCATTAAAATAGCCCGTATAGACGGGAAAATGAGTTTCCCTCGACAAATATACATAAAAATCTTATTTTTCGTAAGTACTGCTTAAAATAATAAATTTTTAGCTCTTAACAATATGAGGGTTTAACATTTAAATAAATTACACCTCGATCGTCCCAGTCTTGTCCATGCGTCCGAAACTCAATCATGCTACTAAAATGTCATGAATATGTTAAAACATTAATTATCACTTAATCACATAAAATTGTTGGGGATCCGGATCCGCCCCCCGGCTAGGCAGTGGAAGAACAAACAATGAAGGCCGGGAGACGATCAATACGAAAAATTCAATAAACAAACTACGACATTCATAGGATGTTTAAGCGGATTACCTTGCGGGCACTTGTGCCTGGCTCCAATCGGAATTACAATAATTCGGCTCTTCTCGGTAGATTGCGGTAGTTTAGGCGGCGGCGTGGTCGAGAGAGGAGAGGGAGGGTGGCGGCTGATTTTAGGTTTAGGGTTATAATGATGTGTTTTGATTAAGTCACTTAGTCTTAATTAAATAGACTTCATTTGGACTTGGGCCGGTCCAACGGGCCCCGGGTCCAAATGACGATATCCATCGCTGCGACTTCATCGTAACTCCGATCGCCGATCAGATCGGACTGATCGATTCAGTTTCCGAAACTGAATAATATAATCTGAAAACCATTTTTCAGAACCCCAGTGCAAAATGACCGTTTTGCCCCTCAACAGCGCGAAACCCCGGTTTGACCCCTGTTGACTTTTAGGAAGTCGCACTTCCCGAAATCCTCTTCTCGTGCTCAACACATTGAGCTGAGTATCCGTGCGGGAATCTCAAATCCAGTACTTGTGTGACCCTCAATGGTTCAGGGATACAGCTAGCCGTGGGCCCACAACCATTGTGGCAACGGAATCACAATTCCGGACCTGCCCAACGGATCATGGTAAAGCGTCTAGCAACATCGCCCCATGATCCCCTAGGTATCACTGATAGTGCCTGCAAGAACCAGTCGATCGTGGTTAGCGTACAGTACGGTCCTTTCAATCCATATATCCCGATCAGATCAACGACCATTGGTAAATCGAGAGTCGATAGAGATCCGATAGCTATGCATACATCTTGGAGATCGAATAGTGACATCGCGAGTGTAACTAGGTAAACACATTTACCTAAAATACTTCTAGTACTCTGGCCAGAGATTTATACACTATTATCCCCTCAGATAGCATAGGATATCCACGCATGTCTGCGAGCGGTGAATCCTCGACAACGATGCATCGACTCCTACATGCATCGGGGTCTCACCCAATCCCGACGCCTGGTGACCCCAAGAGAGTCGGCAAACGGGTCAAAGTGAGACGCCTATCATGTAGAGTCTCAATGACGTTTCGAGTCGTGAGGACTAATCAGTACAACCAAGACCTCGGACTTATCCACTCGACAAATGGTAACCACTTGGAAAGTCCGAACGAGGGTATTTCGATAGATCACCAGGTCACTATCTATCTGCATGCTTAGAACATCACAATGTTCCCTACCAATGAAACATGGTACTTCGCATCGCAGATACTATTCTTGAACTCGGGCGGCCTTATCCTCATTTTGACGGCCAAATCGACTAGGAACATGTTCATAATACACAGCGACTATTAGATGTGTTTCATGATAGCCGTCATACCCACTATCACATCTAACATACGCTTTAGTATATTCTAGGTCTTTACTCAACGCAATTGTAAATCATTACACACATAATGAAAGTAAAGAATGCCATATAAGTAAATGCGAATATCATATATAAAGACTGTTTGTACAAGAGTCTATAAAACCCACACGCCACAAGTTGGCTAGTTGGGCATCTACTCTAACA
>KV014238.1:239989-250028 GCA_001598015.1 Dorcoceras hygrometricum | reverse complement strand
CCTTATCCTCATTTTGACGGCCCAATCGACTAGGAACATGTTCAGAATACACAGCGACTATTAGATGTGTTTCATGATAGCCGTCATACCCACTATCACATCTAACATACGCTTTAGTATATTCTAGGTCTTTACTCAACGCAATTGTAAATCATTACACACATAATGAAAGTAAAGAATTCCATATAAGTAAATTCGAATATCATATATAAAGACTGTTTGTACAAGAGTCTATAAAACCCACACGCCACAAGTTGGCTAGTTGGGCATCTACTCTAACAAAAATGACATATTGTTTTCAAAAAACTAATTTTCACCCTACTCATGCACTCACTCTCACGTAATCAGGATTTCTGGGCGTTACATTCTCCCCTTAAAGAAATTTTGTCCCCAAAATTAAGTTACGTATCGGAAAAGCTCTGTATAGTGCGTCCGCATATCGGTCTTGGTCTCCCAGGTAGCCTCATCCTCGGAGTGATTCTGCCACAGGACCTTGACCATCGGAATACTCCAGGCGCTAATCCTACGTTCCTCTCGTGCGAAGATCTGTACTAGTCGCTACTCAAAAGATAGATCAGGTGCTAACTGAAGCGACTAAAAATCTAGCACATGCGATGGATTCGGGACAGACTTCCTTAGCATCGATACATGGAACACATTATGCACTACTGACAGATTGGGTGATAGTGCTATCCGATACGCCAACGTACTGACCCTCTCCAAAATCTCAAATGGTCCAATGAATCTCGGACTGAGCTTGCCTCTTCGACCAAAACGCATCACGCCCTTTATGGGCGATATCCTCACAAACACGTGATCCTCTACGGCCAACTCCAGATCTCGTTGTCTTCGATCAGCATAACTCTTCTAACGACTCTGGGCTGCCCTCATCCGATCTCGTATCCTGGTCACAATGTCTGCAGTCTTCTGCACCATCTCTGGTCCAGTCAATATTCTCTCACCATCCTCGTCCCAATGCACGGGAGACCTACACCTTCTCCCATATAGAGCCTCATAGGGAGCCATCCCAATCGACGCCTGAAGCTGTTATTATATGTGAACTCTACCATGGGCAATCTAGAATATCAAGTACCCTGAAAATCTATTACGCATTCCCTCAGCAAATCCTATAGAATCTGAATGACTGTCTTCGACTGGCCATCTGTCTGTGGGTGAAAAGCTGTAATGAACAATAACTTGGTCCCAACGCGGTGTGCAAGCTCCTCCAAAATGCAGATGTAAACTTGGTGTCCCGATATGACACAATAGAGACTGGAATGCCGTGCAGCCTAAAAATATCTCTAATGTAAAGCTCTGCATACTGTGTCAATGTGAAAGTGGTCTTCACCGGTAGGAAATGCACAGACTTGGTGAGTCGATCCACAATCATCCAAATCGCTGTGTAGCCTCTGGGACTCTTGGGTAATCCAACCACGAAATTCATCGTAATGTTCTCCCATTTCCGCTCAGGTATATGGAACGGCTGAGGCAACCTTGCTGGTCGGTGGTGCTCTACCTTGACCCGCTGATAGGTCAAACGCTCGGATACAAATCGTCCGATGTCCTTCTTCATCCCGGCCACCAATAAGAGTCTGCAAATCCATGCACATCTTCGTACTCCCCGGGTGGATGGAGTACGTCGATGCATGAGCCTCTAATAAGATCTCAGCTCTCAACTGCTTAGTATTCGACACCCACATAAGATCTCTGAAACGATTGATCCCATCCTCAACTGTACACAGACCCCGGCCTCTGGCCTCATCTCTCTGTCTCCACTGCTGTAACTTCTCGTCAGTGGCCTGTCCGTCTCTAATCCAATCTCGAAGAGTCGGCTGAACTGTGAGCGCTGTTCGGTTGGAACATGAAATCACTCTCACGTAATCAGGATTTCGGGGCGTTGCGAAAGGGTTTCGATAAGGGGTATTAGCTAGGGCAAGAGGGGGTGGTGGTTCCTTCTCTTTATTTTTTTTTGAAGGGAGGGGACGGCTGTTTCTAGGTTTAGGGCTAGGGTTTGTTTATTTTTTTGTAAATTAGTGTATAAAAGATGTTAATTAACTAAATAAAGTGTTAAATAAATTGCAAAGAGATGTTAATTAACTAAAAAAAGTGCTAGTCAACAATTTAAAAAGGCTTAATGTAAGTGTTTCTAATCAACTAATAATATGCTACTCATATTTTAAAATAATTTACAAAACTCCCTAATATCAAATAATTTTCTAAATTTGAAGATATTTAAAAGAATAAATAAACCCTTTAAAATTTATGACTACAAAAATTTTCTATGGAATAGGGAGCGATCTAAAGAATTAATTTTATAAAAATTGACTTTACCTCGGTGTTCCCGTCTTCTCTTTTCCAGCATCGAAACATCTATACTACAACTATAAAAATAAACTCATCAATAAATAGTTTAAATAATTAATGTGGTATGATTATATAATGGAATTAAAATTATTAGAAATGAAAGAAATTAATACTAAGGCATGTGATTTTTAGTAGGAAAAATATCCGGGCATTACAATACTCTCCCCATTAAGAAGACTTTCGTCCTCAAAATTCGAAAACTTACCAAAAAGTTCTGGGTAGCACTCCTTGATATCGGCCTCCTCTACCTCTGTCAGGCCCTATGCTCTAAATCAGGGACCAATTACTCAATTAATCCTAAATTTCACGGAAATATTTAAATATGGGCTAAAATTTTTCGTTTGGGCCTCAACCGGAAATATCATTTATAGTACAATCATAATCAAAGTACGGATTTTAACTCAAAAATCCAACACACAGCAGCAACACTGAAAGCAATCCAAGTATAACTGTCAGGCCTCGTGCTCTACTCAGAGTTAAACCACGCAAAACAATAGCGGAAGCATACAAAAAGTGGCTTAAAATTTTCGCTTTAGGCCTGACGGTTTAAAACATATAATTTAAAATACAATCATACTTAAAATATCCCAGTTTACAATCACTTAGTACAAGAGTACAACATTTAAGCAAATACAAATACCAGTACTACAACGGATAACCCAATCCCACAAGCAAAGGGAATTCCCCGGCTAACAGTACTAGTACATATATGCTATACGCTAACTGGGACACTCTATCCACCTCCTGGGGCACCTCCAGCTGGGTCAAAGCCACGATCAGCAGAGAAACCTTGGAAACCTGAAAACACATACAGGCAACAATGCACAAGCCCCAGAGGGACATCGGGGTCAAACCCGAGTACGGAGAGCAATACAAACAGCATAAGGAAAGCAACAGATAAATATGTAATTTCTATGCAAGGGATCAAGGCTACAGCCGAAAGCAAGGAGCCAAAGGATCGAAACAACAGCTCAACAGCAAGGTCTGATCAAAGGAAAGACAATCAGTGTCCACGGGTATACTGAGCACATGGGAGCTACCCACTCATCTCCAGTACACCATACCAGATGCTAAACAGACAGCTCCACCTGCTGTTGCCCACTCATGAGATGTGGGAGCTACCCACTCCGCTCATAGCGGCTAACAAACCCAGCAGGGAGATGAGGTACGGGAGTTACCCGCTCACCTCCGAGGTATACGGGAACTACCCGCTCGTCCTCGAATACAGCATCCTGGTATTCTTCAATCAACAGAACAGGCACAGCTAGCAAAACAGAGCTCAACAGGATAATTCGTGTATGCAAATGCAACAACTGATATCATAACAATGCACAAACGATAACAGCACAGAGCATACACAGCAAAGCACATAATCCATGCTCAATCCTAAGCTGTAACAAGCTCACATCCGTACCTCAATTCTCTGTGCAACAATTACTACAAGCAGGTTGCCACAATGACGTCCCGAGCACACAGATCTACCACCTGCTCAACGTTAATATACAAAACCTCAGGGACCAAAGAACAGGAAACAGCAGCTGGGAGTTACGAACTCCACCATCGCTACCCTACCTCTCTAACACAACAGAAAGCTCTAACAAGCTTAAAGGTAGGATCTAAACTTACCCCAAAAATCTAGGAGCGAAATCCGACGCTTATGATAACAGACTACACAAGGGAGATGTCTTCGCACACCTCACCAGCTTCAAGAAAACATTCGAAAACAATATCCAAACGAAGCGTCTCAGCAAGAGGAGTCCAACGCTACCACTCTTACTCTCGTCGGAGTTGCCTACCGCCGGTAATCGAAGAATATAAGGTTCGGTGAACAGTAACTAGGGTATCACGACAGAATTTGGCAATCGAGAAAATATTCTAAGTATGGAACTGGATACTCAAATCGAAGACCAAGTCCTCTAATATAAGTCAAAGATGATCACAGCTGAAAAACACACTTAAACTATCGCAACTGATATTCCCGCTCGCAAACAGATCTTGCAACAGATCTCTCTCTAAGCCAGAACAGATCTCTACTAAGTCAAACGACGTCGCAGACAACTACTGTCGCAATTGGACACGTCACCCGCTACTCACTGCTGAACACTAACCAACATCTGTTCGGAACGCAACAACAGATCTCGCTACAAATGCTGACGTCACCACTGCTGAACGCTAACATTCTAGCGATGACCCGCGCTAACTGATGAACAGATTCCGCGCCAACTCTAACTTTCCAAAACTGTTCTAAGGGCTAAAACAAAACCCGATAGCTTCTCCAAGCTCAACGACTCAAAGCCGATCTCAATAAAACCCGATTAATTAACTCAATTAAATTCATCAGCTTTTGGGTCTCACATCTCTCCCTCACTAAAAAAACGGTTTTGTCCTCGAAATCAATCAACTCCAAAACAAGAGTTCAAGATAACTGGGGAAAGAAGCACAAGCAACCAACTACTGGAACAAAAGCAACATCTACTCAAACTGATGCGGCCACTCACGCTGCATCTTTTCTTCCAGTTCCCAAGTAGCTTCTTCTCTACCATGCTTGCTCCACGGAACCATCACCAAAGGAATGTTTTTGTTCCTTAGATGTTTCTCTTTCCTATCCAAGATCTGCAAGGGGTACTCAACATAGCTCAAAGTCCGATCTAACTCCACCTCGTCAGTTCTCAACACATGCGAGGGATTTGTCTCGTTCTTCCTCAACATCGAAACATGAAACACATCATGTAAGGAAGATAAATCTGGCGGCAACAATAGCCGATAAGCCAAAGGACCAATCCTCTCTAAGATCTCATAAGGACCAACATAGCGAGGAGCTAACTTTCCCTTGAGACCAAATCTCATAACACTGCGGAAAGGAGAAACCTTAAGGAAAACTAGATCACCAACCTCAAACTATAAAGGTCTACGCCTATTATTCGCATAACTGGTTTGGCGATCTTGTGCAGCTTTCATTCTCTGGCTGATCAAATCCACCTGATCTCTCATCTGCTGCACAAACTCTGGAGAAGACAGCTGCTTCTCCCCCACTTCTTCCCAACATAGTGGCGATCTACACTTTCTGCCATACAAATCTTCGAACGGTGCCATGACAATCGTGACCTGATAGCTGTTATTGTAGGAAAACTCAACCAAAGACAATGAGTCTTGCCAGCTACCACTAAAGTCCATTACAACAGCTCTCAACATATCCTCTAAAATCTGGATAGTCGTCTCCGATTGGCCATCTGTTTGGGGGTGATACGTTGTACTCATAGCCAATCTAGTTCCCAAAGTTGTTTGCAAACTCTTCAAAAACCTGGAAGTAAACCTCGGATCACGATCTGAAACAATCGAAACTGGACCACCATGAAAACGCACCACAAAATCTATGTACAGCTTCGCCATCTTCTTCAAAAAATAGCTCATATTGTAGGGAATGAAGTGAGCAGACTTCGGCAATCTGTCTACCACAACCCACACAGCATCACAAACTCTGCTGGAACGGGGCAAATGCGTGACAAAATCCATCTCTATGTGCTCCCAATTCCATTGGGGCACTTCTAAGCTATGCAACAAACCACCAGGTCTCATCCTCTCTGCCTTGACTTGCTGAAAATTCAGACATCGGGCTACAAATCTGCAACATCACTCTTCAAAACTGCCCACCAGTAATGCTGCTTCAAGGCATGATACATCTTCCTTGCAACAGGATGGACACTGTATCTACTGCAATGAGCTTCTCGCAAGATCTCTTCCTTAAGATCAACCAGATTTGGCACAACAAGCCAGCGACGAAACCTCAAACAACCATCAAAAGAGACAGAATAGTCTTCTAGCTGTCCAGCTCTCACCTTCAGCTTCAACTCATGGATGGATGGATCAGTCCTCTGAGCTGCTCTAATGCTAGAAACAATCTGTGGCTCAACTCGAAAAGAAGACACCACAACATAATCCTCAGCTGGATAAAACCTCCAACCAGTAGTGCCAAGATGCTCATGGACCTTCGAAATCTGCATCAAAGCCAGCATCGCCACTTGAGCCTTTCTGCTCAATGCATCAGCAACCACATTCATCTTCCCAGGCTGGTATTTGATCTCACAATCAAAATCTTTTAGCAGCTCCATCCATCTACGTTGTCTTATGTTCAAATCTGACTGAGAAAACAGATACTGAAGACTCTTGTGGTCGGAGTACACCACAAATTGCTCACCATACAGATAGTGGCGCCAAATCTTCAAAGCAAAAACCACTGCTTCTAACTCCAAATCATAAACTGGGTAACGAGTCTCATGCGGCTTCAACTGTCGAGAGGCATAAGCAATGACTCGACCATTTTGCATCAACACACAACTCAATCCATTCAAGGAAGCATCTGCACAAACAACAAAACCACCTGAACCACACGCAGAGCTAACACAGGCGCAGAAGTTAGCTTCTCTTTGAGCAACAGAAAACTATTCTCACATTTCTCAGTCCACACAAACCTCTTGTCTTTCTGAGTCAACTGAATCATTTGGCTTTGCTATACTAGAGAATCCCTCTAAAAAACGACGGTAATAGCCAGCCAAACCCAAGAAACTACGAATCTCTGCAACGCTCTTGGGACGCTCCCAGTTAAGAACAGCCTCAACCTTACTGGGATCCACAGAAATACCGTTAACAGAAATCACATGACCCAGAAACACAACTCAGTCCAACCAAAACTCTCACTTGGAGAACTTAGCATACAGCTGCGAGTCTCGAAGCTTCTGAAGAACTAGCATCAAATTCTCTTTATGCTGCAACGGAGTCTTAGAGTACACCAAAATGTCATCGATAAACATAATCACAAATTGATCGATCAACTCTCTAAAGACTCTATTCATCAAATCCATGAAAACTGCGGGAGCATTCGTCAAACCAAAAGGCATAACTAGAAACTCATAATGCCCATACCTTGTTCGAAACACAGTCTTCTCAACATCCTGCTCACGGATGCGCAACTGATGATACCCAGAACGTAGATAGATCTTCGAAAACACAGTAGACCCTTGTAACTTGTCAAAAATATCATCGATCCTAGGCAAAGGATACTGTCTTCACTGTCGCCTGTTCAACTGTCTAAAGTCGATGCACATCCTCATCCCGTCCTTCTTCTTAACAAACAAGATAGGCGCTCCCCACGGGGACATGCTAGGCCTAATGAATCCATTCTCCAGCAAATCACTAAGCTGATCCTTAAGCTCCCTCAACTCAGCAGGAGCGAAACGATACGGAGCAAGAGAAATCGGATTTGTACCAGGAACCAACTCAATGCTGAAGTCTATCTCCCGCCTCGGAGGAAAACCAGAATCTCCTCCGGAAACACATCCCGGGAAATGTCGAACCACAGGGACTCTACTAAGCTCTACGCTCGAAGAAGAAGACGCATCTAAGGCATAGATCATGAAACCAGCATTCTCAAGCGACAATAGGCTAAACATCTCCATCGTAGAGACTAAAGGAATCTTCAACTGGGAATCTTGGCCGAAGAAATTCCATTTCTCGCCAGACTGGGGCCTAAATCGCACAACGCCATGCAAACAATACACAGTGGCCCTATAACTAGACAACACGTCCATTCCCACTATACAGTCAAAATCCCACATCACTAGCCTGATCAGGTTGGCTAACAACACTCTCTCGCCAAACCTAAGAACACCATTCAACAAAATCTCCTGGGAGAACAGGCTCGCACTGGCAGGAGTCGCAACAGATACAACATCACTCAAGGTAGTGGTATGCAAACCATGCTCAACCACAAATGCATCAGAAATAAAATAATGCAACGCTCCTGTATCAAACAACACACGCACAGGAATATCAAAGAGAAAGCAAGTACCTGAGATAATCCCTCCGCCCGGTGTGCCTTCAGCTTGCTCCCTGGTCATGGCGTTCACTTGGCCAAACTGAGGTCCAGAAAACTGAGGGTGGGAAGACTGTCCAAACCGCGAAGGACCAGGCTGCTGAAACGGCCTAAACTGAGGCTCTCCCAACCTCTGCTACTGAACAGGAAAAGCAGAACCACCTCTAGATGATCCACTCGACCCTGCGGTGGAACTGTGGTATGCTGCGATCCAGACAAAGGATACACTCTAGCAAAGTGTCCGTACTGACCACAGACATTTCAAGAACCCTGCACACCTACACATTGTGCTGTAGGGTGCTTTCCACAACACTGACCACAATACTCCACGTTGGTACCACCGCTGCTGGAACTACCAGAACCAGAAGAACTAGAACCAGATTTATTCTTAAACTGCTTACCACGAGGCCGAAACCTCTGATGACCAAACTGTTGGGCTACCTATTGCTGCTGTTGGGGTGGCTGAGACGACTGCACTGACTGGGAAGGTTGCGCTCCCTGAACCACTGGACGACTACTCTGCGCCACCTACGGCCTACCACAAGACCGAAGATTCCTCAAACCTTCCTCGATGTCGATCGCACTGTCCACCGCCTCGTCATAGCTCTTCGGCGAGCTAGCCAAAACCAAGGAATACAACTCCTCGTTCAACCCCTCAATAAATATAGTTCTTTTCGCACACTCCCGACCAGAAACATGCGGCACGTACGCAATAAGGGAAGAAAACCTGGGGGCATACTCTCTAGCATACATACTGCCCTGCTCCAAATTATCGAACTCACTCTCACGGGCGTTCACGTAGGACTCCGGGACATACTCTTGGCGAAAATCAACGCAAAAACTGTCCAACATAATCCCTACTCCAGTCTCTTCCAAAGTCCTCGAAGCGCCTCTCCACCAACGCTCCGCACCTTTCCTAAACTTGAAAGTAGCCAGACTCAACTTGAGTTCATCATCATACTGCACACGGTTAAACAAACCCGTGACATGCTGTATGTTAGAGTAGATGCCCAACTAGCCAACTTGTGGCGTGTGGGTTTTAATGACTCTTGTACAAACAATCTTTATATATGATATTCGCATTTTCTTATATGGCATTCTTTACTTTCATTATGTGTGTAATGATTTACAATTGTGTTGAGTAAAGACCTAGAATACACTAAAGCGTATGTTAGATGTGATAGTGGGTATGACGGCTATCATGAAACACATCTAATAGTCTACGAGAAGAGGATTTCGGGAAGTGCGACTTCCTAAAAGTCAACAGGGGTCAAACCGGGATTTGACGCTGTTGAGGGGCAAAACGGTCATTTTGCAATTTAGGGTTGGACTATCTGAAAAATTGTTTTTCATATCATGACACTCAGTTTTGGAAACTGAGTCGATCGGTCCGATCTGATCGGCGATCGGAGTTACGATGAAGTCGCAGCAATGGATATCGTCATTTGGACCCGGGACCGATGGGCCGGTCCAAATCCATTGTTAAGTCTATATAATTGAGATTATTATTAGACTTAAGCACTAGATCAAAAACACAACTCTACTCCTAAAACCCTAAGCACAAAACAGCCGCCGCCTCCCTCCCTCTCACACGCCGCCGCCGCCGCCGCCGTCTTCGCCGGAAAATTGGTTTCCGGCCAACTCGACGTGGAGAATCCGTTCGTGCTGATCTCGTCAGGGCTTCTAGTGCAGCCTGACGAAGGAGTCTCGGATCTGGCCGTGGACCGGAATGGCGATAATCTACCGCAATCTACCGAGAAGAGCCGGGTTCTTGAAACACCGGTTGGAGCCAGGCACAAGTGCCAG
>KV014238.1:224970-235755 GCA_001598015.1 Dorcoceras hygrometricum | reverse complement strand
ACTCATCCCCGTTGAAAACCTGAGGATTCATACACTGAAACCTCGCCATAACGAGTTCCATATCGTTCACTCGGGCAGCCAACTCATCAACCTCATCCTCGGCGTGCCTACCACGTCCACGGTGGGGAAAACTACGCTATCACCTTCTGTCTGACCTTCAGACTCTTCCGGAATCTTCCCTCTACCTCTACCCCTACATCTAGGCGGCATATAAGAAATACTAAGAGGGTAAGATCACAACAGAACAGATACAACACAAAAGGAGATCACATAATCAAGCACATGCAACACACAACACTGTGCCTAGACTCAAGTGTGATCAACAGAAATCGACCTTATCCCAGCTTAAGCTCTTATACCAAAAATGTCAGGCCTTGTGCTTTACTCAGAGTTAAACCACGCAAAACAATAGCGGAAGCATACAAAAAGTGGCTTAAAATTTTCGCTTTAGGCCTGACGGTTTAAAACATATAATTTAAAATACAATCATACTTAAAATATCCTAATTTACAATCACTCAATACAAGGGTACAACATTTAAAAAAATACAAATACCAGTACTACAACGGATAACACAATCCCACAAGCACAGGGCATTCCCCGGCTAATAGTACTAGTACATATATGCTATACGCTAACTGGGATTTTCGCTTTAGGCCTGACGGTTTAAAACATATAATTTAAAATACAATCATACTTAAAATATCCTAATTTACAATCACTCAATACAAGGGTACAACATTTAAAAAAATACAAATACCAGTACTACAACGGATAACACAATCCCACAAGCACAGGGCATTCCCCGGCTAATAGTACTAGTACATATATGCTATACGCTAACTGGGACACTCTATCCACCTCCTGGGGCACCTTCAGCTGGGACAAAGCCACGACCAGCAGAGAGACCTGGGAAACCTGAAAACACATACAGGAAACAATGCACAAGCCCAGAGGGACATCGGGGTCAAACCCCAGTACGGAGAGCAATACAAACAGCATAAGGAAAGCAACAGATAAATATGCAATTGCTATGCAAGGGATCAAGTCTACAACCGAAAGCAAGGAGCCAAAGGATCGCAACAACAGCTCAACAGCAAGGTCTGATCAAAGGAAAGACAATCAATGGCCACAGGTATACTGAGCACATGGGAGCTACCCACTCATCTCCAGTACACCATACCAGATGCTAAACAGACAGCTCCACCTGCTGTTGCCCACTCATGAGATGTGGGAGCTACCCACTCCGCTCATAGCGGCTAACAAACCCAGCAGGGAGATGAGGTACGGGCATAGGGCATTTCTCGGCTAACAGTACTAGTACATATATGCTATACGCTAACTGGGACACTCTATCCACCTCCTGGGGCACCTCCAGCTGGGTCAAAGCCACGACCAGCAGAGAAACCTGGGAAACCTGAAAATAACACACAGGCAACAAACACCAGCCCTATAGGGACCTCGGGGTCAAAACCCAGTACGGAGAGCAGCATAAATAGCATAAGCAAAGCAACAGATAAATATGAAAATGCTATGCAAGGGATCAAGGCTACAACCGAATGCAGGGGGGCAAAGGATCGCAACAATAGCTCAACAGCATGATCTGATCAAAGGAAAGATAATCAGTGGCCATGGGTGTACTGAGCACATGGGAGCTACCCACTCATCTCCAGTACACCATACCAGATGCTAAACAAACAACTCCACCTGCTGTTGTCCACTCATGAGGTGTGGGAGCTACCCACCCCGCTCATAGCAGCTAACAAACCCAGCAAGGAGAAGAGGTACGGGAGTTACCCGCTCAGCCTCCGAGGTATACGGGAACTACCCGCTAGTCCTCGATCACAACATCCTGGTATTCTCAAATCAACAGAACAGGCAAGACTAGCAAAACAGAGCTCAATAGGATAATGCGTGTATGCAAATGCAACAACGGATATCAATACGATGCACAAACGATAACAGCACAGAGCACACACACAGCCAGGCATATAATCCATGCTCAATCCTAAGCTGTAAACAATCTCACATCCGTACCTCAATTCTCTGTGCAACAATTACTACAAGCATATTGCCGCATGACGTCCCGAGCACACAGATCTACCACCTGCTCAATGGTAATATACAAAACCTCAGGGACCAAAGAATAGGAAACGGCAGCTGGGAGTTACGAACTCCACCAGCGCTACCCTACCTCTCTAACACAACAGAAAGCTCTAACAAGCTTAAAGGTAGGATCTAAACTTACCCCAAAAATCTAGGAGCGAAATCCGACGCTTATGATAACAGACTACACTAGGGAGATGTCTTCGCACACCTCACCAGCTTCAAGCAAACGTTCGAAAACAATATCCAAACGAAGCGTCTCAGCAAGAGGAGTCCAACGCTACCACTTACTCTCGTCGGAGCTGCCTACCGCCGACAATCGAAGAAGATAAGGTTTGGTGAACAGTAGCTAGGGTATCGAGACAGAAATTGGCAATCGGGAAAATATTCTAAGTATGGAAACTGGATACTTAAATCGAAGACCAAGTCCTCTAATATAGGTCAAAGCTGATCACAGCTGAAGAAACATTATCCACCACATTTAAACTATCGCAACTAATATTTCCGCTCGCAAACAGATCTTGCAACATATCTCTCTCTAATCCAGAACTGATCTCTACTAACTCAAACGACGTCGCAGAGAACTACTGTCGCAACTGGACACGTAACCCGCTACTCACTGCTAGACACTAACCAACATCTGTTCGCAACGCAACAACAGATCTCGCTACAACTGCTGACGTCACCACTGCTGAACGCTAACATTCAGCGATGACCCGCGCTAACTGCTGAACAGATTCCGCGCCAACTCTAACTCTCCAAAACTATTCTAAGGGCTAAAAAAACCCAATAGCTTCTCCAAGCTCAACGAATCAAAGCTGATCTCTATAAAACCTGATTAATTAACTAAATTAATCTCATCAGCTTTCGGATCTCACAATAACAACAAGTATAGAGCCCCAAATAAATCATACACAGTGCATCCCCCGGTTCAATAATTCAATAAATAATATATAAATGGGACTCAAAACGGGGATCTACCAGCCGACGCTCCACTCAGTCCAGCTGGATTAGCTGAAGAACCTACAAAGGCCAACACAGACCAAAGCAGCCCAAAGAAGGAAAATAAAATGAGGTCAAACCTCAGTACGAAATCTCTCTCCATCTATACCCACGTGACCTAACTCGATGGGCTAGCTCCTGGAACCAACCATGCCCCAATATGATGCCCTACACTACAAACCCGACGTCTGCAAGCCCACAATTCACGCGCGGACTACAACCAGGACACATGCTAGCCATAAAACTCATAACTAATTATTTCCTTGACCAAATAGCTCCAGGTTTGGACCTACGTGATTATAAATCGATGGAACATCTACTGGAACCGACCAAAACCGACCATGATGCCCAAAACTACCAACCCAAAGTCTGCAAACCCATGGTTCATGCGTAGACCGCAAACCAGCACAGGTTCCAACTACAGTTCGTAACCAATCCCTTCCCTTGCCCACCTGATGTGACCAGACACCATCACAAACTCTTTACAACCCCTAGAATCGACCCCATACAACCTAGACCAAACCATGAACCATAAAACTCAACCCTAGCCCAAACGAGACGGACAGGACACATCAGGTAAGCAAGGGATGCTCGATTCTCCTTTTTTCTCATCATATAAATCATTATATACTATTTTCATGAGATGTTGCATGATTTGTATGCGTAATGATTAGATCTATTGTTTTTGTTTGTGATCCATGCATTGATCACGATTTTTACCACGAACATGATTATTTCTTTGATGTGCTTCGGTCATGGGCGGTTCGTAGGGTTTTGGTTCGGTTCATGGTGGTCCGGTGGTGGTCCAAGAATAGGTGGGGAGGGCTCAACTGCCTGGCCGAGCCAAGGCCCTAGCGTGTTGGCCGTAGCCATCAAGCAGCACGCGGTCGCCCTCTTCGTGTGCGTTGGTCGAGCTGTGTGTCAATTTGATCAAGATTTCATGGCGTTGCAAAAGGGTTTCGAGAAGGAGTATTAGCTCGGGCTCTTCGGAGGAGATAAGTAGTTTCTGATCTAAAAATGACTAACACATGGTCAACAACCCTTTATATACTACTTAAGTTCCTCCGATATGGTCTACAGTGCTTTCAGATCAGCACGGGCATCTAAGATATTTTCAGCGTAGGCATGCAAGCCAACACACACAACACAACCATCTCGTGCACACACAGATCAGCTCGTGCACACAGATTAGCTCAAGCGCGCACACATATCAGCTCGCGCACACACACATCAGATCGCGCCCGATATGATCATCCAGACCAGTAGCACATAAACCATTCAACACAATCAGCTCACACCTAAGTTGATTCAAACCTAAAACAGCATAGAACCTCCGTGACCTCATTACTCAGCTAAGAACACTACGTATTTCCCAAGCTGAATCCAGTACGACCTTAGCACTTCCATACGCTTAAGGGTAAGTTATTCATGATCTTAGCTTTTCAGCTTTCGCCTGAGAAGGTTCCCTCGGCTTTTATCTAGCGATTCGTGGGTGGTCAGGTTTGGCGGAAGTCAACCCAAGCACGGTCCGGTTCTTAGTTTTAAAAATGAAAATATTTCTTTACAAAATGATTACAGTGGCACGCTTACAGATTAAGGCAACTTAAATGTCTGCACGCTTACAGATTAAGGCAACTTAAATTATGTCTGCACGCCTAAGCATTTATTTTAAGCAAATGATATATGTTGGCGCGCATGGATTGGGCAACGCTTGCTATACCCGGATGCTGTCATAGTATAGCGATTAAGTTGTTGCCCATACCACAAACCAACAAAAATACTTCTTCAAAGTTAGCTTTCAATCGTTCTTGTGGAAGATTTCGTAGCCGGAGCTGACCTGCAAGTAAAATCTGTTTCTTGCTGCTTCTGTGAAAGAATAGTATTGTTCCTTCATTCCATGTGCTTTATATCGCTCTGTTCCAGAGTTTAAGCATAATTTTAAAGTTTCCAGATGATTTTATGATCTGTATGTTTTCTGCGGCATCGAAAATGTTTTTAAACGTTTGGCAGAGAAGTTTTGCGACAGTGAGATGTCGTCTCTTTTAAACATGACTGGGTTGTACGAAGGTAACTGCAGCGTAGAATCTTGTGTGCTTCCAGAATATAGTTTAAGATGAATGTTAATGACGAGGTTCTGGATCGATAGGCGGAGTCGATCTGGTTGGGGCTCTGTTCCAATATGGAAAGCTTAGCTAAGCTATCCGGAATTCTCCAAGCTGGTTTCGATACTAGTGTTGTATAGCTAAAGATGAGTTTCCGAGCAGATAGACAGAGATGGTTCAGTTGGAACACCTTTCTAACCCGATAATATTATCTAATCTGCTTGAAATTCTCCAAATTGTTGTTAGCACTCGCACGGAATAGCTTTGGACGAAGTTCTGAACGGATAAGATTAGCCAATCTGTTTGAATCTCTCTGAGCTGGTTTCTTGTTCCTAAGCTGTTATCTTATTCCCTGAGCAGGTTTCATGTTTCTAAGCTGTATCTTTTTCTCTGTGCTGGTTTCACGTTCCTAAGAAATAATCTTCTTCTCGAGTTGTTTCTCTGCTCGTAAGCTGTTCACAATACCGAGAACTATTTTTACACCCGTAAGCTTTTGTATACCTGTAAGTCGTTATCGTTTTTTTTTTCTCTCAGCTAGTTTCATGTTCCTAAGCTGTTATCTTACTGAGCTGGTTTCGTGTTTCTAAGCTGTCTGTAAGCTTGTAAGCTGTTTGCTTTACCCAGAGCTATTTTTCGATTGTGAACAGATTTTCCCCTATGAAATGATTTCAAAATCTCCAAAGCTGTGTTCTGAAGTGCACCTAGCAGTCTTTTCAGTGAAAAATAGAGTTTTCTTTTTATCAATACTAACCACTTGCGTGCGATCTATAGTGCAAATATTTTAATGTAAAAAGGGCGAGGAGATGAAGGAGCTAGGCAGAAGTTTCCCCGTCGTATTTACTGTTTTAAAGGAACAAATTTCAAACGTGGAAAAGATAAGACAGACGGTCAAAATTTACGGGATTATGGATGTCGGTCGACGGGCCGGGGTGCCCTTCCAACATAAAATATTAAAGGGCGATAGTTCTCCATAGGTTGATATAAGATGAGCTTGATCAAGCGACCAGACCTAAGTAGAAGCTTCTCCGCCACATTTCATGCAGAAAAGTTTAATGGGTTATGTTATAAGCGCAGTTTATAAAATGATGTCTAATGCTTAGTTCCTTTAAATTAAAGCTTACTATTAGTTTTGTGTGAGCTTCGTTATTACCTTACCTCCTAAGCCCACAGGCTAACTAGCTTTCATGGTTGCAGTTGAGGATGCTGTTTGAGAGTTGGGGTAGCGTGAGCTGGAGCAGAGTGGGATGTGTGTTTATCGACGGCCTGCATTTCCGTGATGTTTTATACTGTATAATTTCTAGTATCCGAGTTTAAAACTGAGTTGTATTAGATTGTTGCACTTCGGATTGTGTTCTAAACTGATTTTGAATTATCTATGTTAAGAAATTTGTGATAGCCTTCGTAATTCAGTTGGTATCCTCCTGAGCTGTTTTACCCATATTCTATGCTGAGAACTGTTTAACATTTGATTATCTGGTCTGTGTCGGTCGGGTTTGATTTAATTGTCCAGAGCTGAAATCCTTACCCTGAACCAGTACGCTTCTATGCTGGAAATCCTCTGAGCTGATCCAGATCGCGTGTTCTTCACTCGCACTGACTCAGCTTAGGTTCTTGCTGATCATTACCGTATCTGTGAATTTAATACCTTATCTTTAAATCACATAATCACCCCAATCATATGTATTCTTGGAATTTTTTTTTAAATACGAGAAAGGAGTAAGCTTCCCCTAGTGCTTTAGACATCCTTTCTGTAAATCGACATATTAGGGCTCTACAGTTGGATTTATCAACTTTCAAGCTGCAGAAAGAGATATATATGGAATCTAATGTTTATACTTTTCTTGAGTGAGTTCTGTGTGGCCTGGGGTTAATCAGATTTAATTAGTAGTGGGTCGTATTTGAGGCAAGCGGATTTGAGATCTGAATGCGAGTTGGAGCCAGTTCTTTGGGTTCTTAACGCCGTGAGGTGAAGATCGGCTTAGAGTATCGTACAGGTTTGAGTACGCAATGTAGTCTGAGGTAACTTAAGTGTGAGCTGATTTAGTGGACCAGATCGGGTGTAAGCTGATCTGAGTACTATGATTGTGCATAGCCACGTGTTGTTATTATGCGAGCTGGACTGATCCGTTTTGCCGCGTGCTGTCCGAGTTAGTGTGGACCTGCCTAGTGGTTATCTAATCCGAGCTGGTATTAGCGTATGGAAGTGCTAAGGTCGTACTGGATTCAGCTTGGGAAATACTTAGTGTTCTTAGCTGAGTAATGAGGTCGCGGAGGTTCTATGCTGTTTTAGGTTTGGATAAACTTAGGTTTGAGCTGATTGTCTTGAATGGTTTATGTGCTACTGGTCTGGATGATCAGATCGGGCGCGATCCGATGTGTGTGTGCGCGAGCTGATATGTGTGTGCGCTTGAGCTAATCTGTGTGCACGAGCTGATCTGTGTGTGCACGAGCTGGTTGTGTTGTGCGTTCTGGCTTGCATGCCTACGCTGGAAATATCTTAGATGCTCGTGCTGATCTGAAAGCACTGTAGCCCAGATCGGAGGAACTTAAGTAGTATATAAAGGGTTGTTGACCAAGTGTTAGTCATTTTTAGATCAGAAACTACTTATCTCCTCCGGAGAGCCCGAGCTAATACCCCTTCTCGAAACCATTTTGCAACGCCCCAAAATCCTGATCAACTTGACACACAGCTCGACCAACGCACACGACGAGGGCGACTGCGCGCTGCTTGATGGCTACGTGCCAACACACTAGGTCCTTGTGTTGGATCTGTTTTTACAGATCCTGATTAAGTTTTGAATTACACAAAACCTATTATTGTGTTTCTAACAATTCCATTTAAGCGTACAGGTTTTAGAAACGAAGAAGACAATCAGCAGCAGCTATATTTGTCCAGCAGTTGGTTCGCAACATAACGATCAGCAGTTGGTTTGGTGTTCATAAGAATCGGCAGTTGAATTAGCGATGGAGACGTCCAGAGTTAAATCAGTTGTTGTTGTGATGACATCAGCCTTGATGTCATCACAATCAGCAGATGACTTTCAGCAGATGAAGTTGAGCGCAAAAGATGATGCGACGTCGTGTTAGAGATTCAGCAGATGGATTAGTGCTGATGACGTCATCGGTGACGTCATCATATTCAGCAGATGATTTGAGAGACCAGTCGCAAGAATCAGCAGGTAGCTTGCATCCAGACGCAAGAGGAAGCGACGTCGTAGAGGAGATATCCAGTCGCAAGCTACAGTGCAATCAGCAGATGCTATTTGAGATAGCGATAGCAAAACGATGTCGTTTACATAAGTTGATACGACAGCGTTTTGCTCTTGCGATAAAGATTCAGCAGGAAGACTTTGCGTTGTTATTTCAGCAGATGAAGCTACAGTGGATCCAGTCGCAACGCAAAGAATTCCAGACGCAATGTTTTTGAGCATCCAGTCGCAAGAAGATTCAGACGCAATTGATGAACCAGACGCAAGCAACAGCAGCATCCAGTCGAAGAGCTTATTTGAATCAGCTGTTGCAAATCAACCAGTCGCAAGCTTTGCATATTCAGTCGACTTGGTTCCCAGACGCAAAGAATTGAAGAAGTAGCAAAGCGCAGCAGTCGTAAGAATAAATCAGCAGCGAAGCAGTTGACGAATTGGATGTCAACTGCTGAGCTCAATTCAAATGAAGAAAGCGACAGAAGCCTGCAAAAGAAAAGGACGCAAGTACTGTTCCCCTGTCGGAACTTTACAGAGGAGCGTTGCACTAAAATGGAAAGTAGACAAGATATCCATCTGAAGCGCTGATCAGTTTTGGAAGCTTTCCAACGGGAAGAATTTTACAGAGGCTATATATTCGAGGCAACGCCCATTGAAGAGTTGGTCAGTTCGTCCAGTTGAGAGACGACGTTGGTGCAACTACATACTGTGATAGAATTACATTGTTCATACAGTGCACCAACAGAGGGAAAAATAGAGAGATAGACGAAGCAATCAACCGACATTAGAGAGGAGCTTTTCACGAGTGTTGATTGCTGAGTCTAGATTAGCTTATTTAGAGCACATTCCCTAGTGTGTGAGAAAAACAGAGAGTTGAGCGTTCATTGTATCAATCTCACACACCCGGATTCATTCACATCTATATGTGAATGAATCTCGAAATATGTTCACAGATCCCGTCCAAGAATGAAGACGTAAAACTCTTGTGTATGTAGTCAGTCACACAGTTGAGGCTGTTGTGCATTTGAGAAGTAGTGGATCCTTCTGAGGTGGAAGAAGGGGAGATGTAGGATGTTGATATCCGAACTTCCAGAAACAAATATGCTGTGTATCGTGCTCTGTTATTCATTCAACAGTCTATTTACTTAGCACGCATTGCACGCACAGATCAGCACTTGCTTATACTTTAGCATTCGCATAAACAGTTCAGCATATTAGCATCGCATTTCAGCAGCACACAAGCACACGAGTCTCGAACAGATTTATGTTGTACATAAATCTGTTTGAGTTGTTTTAAAATATAGGATTCAGTTCTGGTATTTTCCGCATGATTTTTAAATCATACCAGATCTGTCTCCGGTGCTCTGTTTATTTTATACGTTCAAGAACAACGAGCTATTGCAGCTCAAGTGAGTATCGGCAGCGCGCAAAATTTTAAATGGTTGTGAAAACAGCGCCTGCTCCTTTTAAAACCGGACCAACAAGTGGTATCAGAGCAGGTTTGTTCTTGAACGAGCACTGATTTTAAAACACATGTGCTATGTTTTAAATGTTTTAAATGTTTTGAGAAACTTATTTTGTGAAGGCCAGAATTTGTTTTAATATAGAACCGGTTTTTCACTTGATGAACTGTCGGGATGCGCGAGTCTCGGGCAGATGCCAAGCTTCTATTTTCGTTGTGCTGTAAGATCACTTGGAGCGAGGCTCAGTGACAAGCACATGGGGCGAGATAGAAGAATGAAAAATCTGAGCTGTTCTCTGTACTGGTTCTTCATAATTTTGAGCAACTCAGTAGCACGTGTTATTTGAAATATTTCGATGCTCTGATGTATTTTAAAATGTCTGTTTTGCGGATTCCAGCAGATGCAAAATTTTGAAGTTTAAAAATGATTTGATCTCATGTTATAAAAGACAGGGAGAGTGGCGTCACTGTCGTTTATAATTTTTGAGCAAATGCATCAGCTTCTGTTTTTCAATATCATATATTGTTGCATATGGTGCTTCCCAAAGCAGTTTTGTTCTTCAAAGTTAAAACTCCTGCTGTTTCATTGTTTTTGTTGAAACAGTGTAGGGAGAGCTTTTGTTTTAAATATGGGAAGACCAGCAGTTCACTCTCTTTTTGATTCCCACAAAAAGGGAGAGAATTGTTAGAACATGCATTGTTGGTTTAAGGTTTTGTGTAAATCAAAAAGGGTGAGATTGTTGGATCTATTTTTACAGATCCTGATTAAGTAAACTCCTGCTGTTTCATTGTTTTTGTTGAAACAGTGTAGGGAGAGCTTTTGTTTTAAATATGGGAAGACCAGCAGTTCACTCTCTTTTTGATTCCCACAAAAAGGGAGAGAATTGTTAGAACATGCATTGTTGGTTTA
>KV014238.1:203369-223986 GCA_001598015.1 Dorcoceras hygrometricum | reverse complement strand
AACTCCACTCCTGCTGTTTCATTGTTTTTGTTGAAACAGTGTAGGGAGAGCTTTTGTTTTAAATATGGGAAGACCAGCAGTTCACTTTTGATTCCCAGCAATTATAAGTACTGCTGATGAATCTATCAGCAGTCGTGTTTATAAGTACTGCTGATGAATCTATCAGCAGTCGTGTTTATAAGTACTGCTGATGAATCTATCAGCAGTCGTGTTTATAAGTACTGCTGATGAATCTATCAGCAGTCGTGTTTATAAGTACTGCTGATGAATCTAAGAGAGGAAGCAATTATAAGTACTGCTGATGAATCTATCAGCAGTCGTGTTTATAAGTACTGTTGACGAATCTGTTGACAGTCGCTATTCAAGAAGCTGGATGCTTAGCGAGATGATGAAGATCAGCTGGAGCGAAGTGAAGAAGCGAGATGATGAAGATCAGCTGTACTTAGTTCGAGATGATGAAGATCAGCTGGAAGCGCAAGAGAGGAAGCAATTATAAGTACTGCTGATGAATCTATCAGCAGTCGTGTTTATAAGTACTGTTGACGAATCTGTTGACAGTCGCTATTCAAGAAGCTGGATGCTTAGCGAGATGATGAAGATCAGCTGGAGCGAAGTGAAGAAGCGAGATGATGAAGATCAGCTGGAGCGCTAAGATTGGATGACATCAGCAGTGACGACATCATTCAGTAGGAAGCTACAGTTGGATATTCAGCAGATGAGAGAGGCGCTAGATTTGGAATGATCTGTGATGACATCAGCCTTGATGTCATCACAATCAGCAGATGACTTTCAGCAGATGAAGTTGAGCGCAAAAGATGATGCGACGTCGTGTTAGAGATTCAGCAGATGGATTAGTGCTGATGACGTCATCGGTGACGTCATCATATTCAGCAGATGGTTTGAGAGACAGTCGCAAGAATCAGCAGGTAGCTTGCATCCAGACGCAAGAGGAAGCGACTTCGTAGAGGAGATATCCAGTCGCAAGCTACAGTGCAATCAGCAGATGCTATTTGAGATAGCGATAGCAAAACGATGTCGTTTACATAAGTTGATACGACAGCGTTTTGCTCTTGCGATAAAGATTCAGCAGGAAGACTTTGCGTTGTTATATCAGCAGATGAAGCTACAGTGGATCCAGTCGCAACGCAAAGAATTCCAGACGTAATGTGTTTGAGCATCCAGTCGCAAGAAGATTCAGACGCAATTGATGAACCAGACGCAAGCAACAGCAGCATCCAGTCGAAGAGCTTATTTGAATCAGCTGTTGCAAATCAACCAGTCGCAAGCTTTGCATATTCAGTCGACTTGGTTCCCAGACGCAAAGAATTGAAGAAGTAGCAAAGCGCAGCAGTCGTAGGAATAAATCAGCAGCGAAGCAGTTGACGAATTGGATGTCAACTGCTGAGCTCAATTCAAATGAAGAAAGCGACAGAAGCCTGCAAAAGAAAAGGACGCAAGTACTGTTCCCCTGTCGGAACTTTACAAAGGAGCGTTGCACTAAAATGGAAAGTAGACAAGATAGCCATCTGAAGCGCTGATCAGTTTTGGAAGCTTTCCAACGGGAAGAATTTTACAGAGGCTATATATTCGAGGCAACGCCCATTGAAGAGTTGGTCAGTTCGTCCAGTTGAGAGACGACGTTGGTGCAACTACATACTGTGATAGAATTACATTGTTCATACAGTGCACCAACAGAGGGAAAAATAGAGAGATAGACGAAGCAATCAACCGACATTAGAGAGGAGCTTTTCACGAGTGTTGATTGCTGAGTCTAGATTAGCTTATTTAGAGCACATTCCCTAGTGTGTGAGAAAAACAGAGAGTTGAGCGTTCATTGTATCAATCTCACACACCCGGATTCATTCACATCTATATGTGAATGAATCTCTAAATATGTTCACAGATCCCGTCCAAGCATGAAGACGTAAAACTCTTGTGTATGTAGTCAGTCACACAGTTGAGGCTGTTGTGCATTTGAGAAGTAGTGGATCCTTCCGAGGTGGAAGAAGGGGAGATGTAGGATGTTGATATCCGAACTTCCAGAAACAAATATGCTGTGTATCGTGCTCTGTTATTCATTCAGCAGTCTATTTACTTAGCACGCATTGCACGCACAGATCAGCACTTGCTTATACTTTAGCATTCGCATAAACAGTTCAGCATATTAGCATCGCATTTCAGCAGCACACAAGCACACGAGTCTCGAACAGATTTATGTTGTACATAAATCTGTTTGAGTTGTTTTAAAATATAGGATTCAGTTCTGGTATTTTCCGCATGATTTTTAAATCATACCAGATCTGTCTCCGGTGCTCTGTTTATTTTATACGTTCAAGAACAACGAGCTATTGCAGCTCAAGTGAGTATCGGCAGCGCGCAAAATTTTAAATGGTTTTGAATCGAGCCCTCCCCACCTATTCTCAGACCACCACCGGACCACCATGAATCGAACCATAGCCCTATGAACCGCCCATGATCGAAGCACATCAAAGAAATAATAATGTTCGTGGTAAAAATCGTGATCAATGCATGGATCGCAAACAGCAAAAATAGATCGAATTATTACGCATACAAATCATGCAACATCTCGTGAAAATAGTATATAATGATTTAAATTGTGAGAAAAATGGAGAATCGAGCATCCCTTGCCTACCTGATGTGACCTGTCCGTCTCGTTTGGGCTACGGTTGAGTTTTATGGTTCATGGTTTTGTCTAGGTTGTATGGGGTCAAGTCTAGGGCTTGTACAGAGTTTGTGATGGTGCATGGTCACATCAGGTAGGCAAGGGAAGGGACTGGTTACGAACTGTAGTTGGAACATGTGCCGGTTTGCGGTCTGAGCATGAACCGTGGGGTTGCTGACTTTGGGTTGGTAGTTTTGGGCATCATGGTCGGCTTTGGTCGGTTCCAGTAGAAGTTCCATCGATTTAGAATCACGTAGGTCCAAACGGGGAGCGATTTGGTCAAGGAAATAAGTAGTTATGAGTTTTATGGCAAGCATGTGTCCTGGTTGCAGTCTGCGCATGAATTGTGGGCTTGCAGACGTCGGGTTTGTAGTGTAGGGCATCATAGTGGGGCATGGTTTGTTCCAGGAGCTAGCCCATCGAGTTAGGTCATGTGGGTATAGACGGGGAGAGATTTGGTTAAGAAATGAATTTTTAATGATTTTTACGGTTTAGTCGCTCAAACTGCGTCTCGTCGGGGCATAAATTTGTTATCTCGGGTTTTGAATCCTAGGGGAATCCTGCTGTCATGAACTGTTTAAAATGATGATTTTAAGTTTATTTATGATGTTTCAGTAATTTTTACGAATTTTTATGAAATATGAAGGTTTAAGAAATTTTTGAGGAAAAGAAAAGTTGTTACTTTTAGGCAGCAAATGATATTGAGGCATGAGGTATGACGAAGTATTTGAGGCATAATGTTGAGAAAATGATGAAAATGTTTTGAATGATGGGACTTGGCTGTGATGTTTCAAAATTTGAAGGATATGGTGATCGTAAGATGTTCCGTTCGGTCATATCATCATGACATATGGTGGCTGGGAGACGTCTCGTTTGTCCGTATCAACTTGACACATACTGGGATTCAAAAAAGTACTGTAGTGCCTTTACACTTGCCTGGACTAGACTCCATAAAAGTACAGGGGTGTCTTTCCAACCTGGTACCACGGTATTCATATAGCTTGATAAGACGACTTGAGGTTGAGGGACCACAGTCGGGAAATGAAGTTCACCAAAAAATCGATTTATTTACGAGTTTATCGATTATGCATGAATTTAAAGAAAAATGATTTGGGAAAGAAAACCATGTTTTTATGCATTAATTATTTGAGTATAAATATGTTAATGCATGTGATTATATTATTTAACTTGCTATCCGTTATTTTATACTTGTTGATCCTTTAGGCTCACTTTGTTTTATTGGTGCAGATGACGTGGAGGCTGAGATCGAGGGGCGGGACCTTTGAGCTGATGGCAATTCCAGCTTGGCACATTCCCAATGACCTCACGTTTTTCCGCTTATGTTGAGAGAATAATCTTTATTTATGCATGTGTTTCAATACGTTGTTATGACGAAGAAATATATTTAAAGTTGAGGTTTTGAAGTTCAACTTAATGTTAAAAGGAATTGATTTCTTCATTTGCAACAACTATGTTTTAAATTCCTATGAATTTT
The DNA here is from genome assembly GCA_001598015.1 of Dorcoceras hygrometricum. Lineage (NCBI taxonomy): Eukaryota > Viridiplantae > Streptophyta > Magnoliopsida > Lamiales > Gesneriaceae > Dorcoceras > Dorcoceras hygrometricum. The sequence continues at coordinate 219,808 of KV014238.1, read as the reverse complement.
ACATTGTTGAGTTTTATTAAAGATTTCGAATTTATAAAAAAAAATTTCGCGTTTATGTTACTAGAAAAAGAAAATAGTTTGAGTGTGTTTCAAATAGGATTCACCGTTACCCTATATGTCACCCTATACATTCTCGTTTTGTAATAATTATTACAAAATTCATATATAGAATATGCCCTGGACTCAATTACTACACCTGCATGCTTGAAAAAAGAAGTTTCAACCATTTTCAAGCACAAGAAGAGCACTTCTGATCACTCTAACTCAATGGCATATGTCTTCACACCAACAACTTCAAGCAAAGTATTGTTGGTGTAACGCCCGAGAATTCCGTAAATCCACGAGACATTTATTATATTACAGAAGGGTTTAACTGCTATTTTATTCATGATCTTGGCTTTTCAGCTTTCGCCTGAGATGGTTCCCTCGGCTTTTATCTGGCGGTTCGTGGGTGGTTAGGTTCGGCGGAAGTAAACCCAAGCACGGTCCGATTCCCAGTTTTACAAATGAAAATATTTCTTTAAAAAATGATTACAGTGGCACGCTTACAGATTAAGGCAACTTAAATGATGTCTGCACGCTTACAGATTAAGGCAACTTAAATGTTGTCTACACACCTAAGCATTTATGTTAAGCAAATGATTTCTGTTGGCGAGCATGGATTGGGCAACGCTTGGTATACCCGGATGCTGTCATTGTATAGCGATTAAGTTGTTGCCCATGCCACAAACCAACAAAAATACTTCTCCAAAGTTAGCTTCCAATCGTTCTTGTTGAAGATTTCGTAGCCGGAGCTGATCCCTGCAAGTAAACTCTATTTCTTGCTGCTTCTGTGAAAGAATAGTATTGTTCCTTCATTCCATGTGCTTTATATCGCTCTGTTCCAGAGTTTAAGCATAATTTTAAAGTTTCCAGATGATGTTATGATCTGTATGTTTGCTGCGGCATCGAAAATGATTTTAAACGTTTGGCAGAGAAGTTTTGCGACAGTGAGATGTCGTCTCTTTTAAAAATGACTGGGTTGTACGAAGGTAAATGCAGCGTAGAATCTTGTCTGCTTCTAGAATATAGGTTAAGATGAATGTTAGTGATGAGGTTCTGGACCGATAGGCTGAGTCGATCTGGTTGGGACTCTGTTCCAATATAGAAAGCTTAGCTAAGCTGTCCGGAATTCTCCAAGCTGGTTTCGATACTGGTGCTGTATAGCTAAGGATGAGTTTCCGAGCAGATAGACAGAGATGGTTCAGTTGGAACACCTTTCTAACCCGATAATACTATCTAATCTGCTCGAAATTCTCCAAATTGTTGTTAGCACTCGCGCGGAATAGCTTTGGACGAGGTTCTGAACTGATGGGCAAAACTGGCCTAGTTGGAACTCGGTTCTGAACGGATAAGATTAGCCAATCTGTTTGAATCTCTCTGAGCTGGTTTCATGTTCCTAAGCTGTTATCTTATTCCCTGAGCAGGTTTCATGTTTCTAAGCTGTATCTTTTTCTCTGAGCTGGTTTCACGCTCCTAAGCAATAATCTTCTTCTCCGAGTTGTTTCTCTGCTCGAAAGCTGTTCACCTTACCGGGAACTGTTTTTACACCCTAAGCTTTTGTATACCCGTAAGTCGTTAGTTTTTTTTTCTCTGAGCTAGTTTCATGTTCCTAAGCTGTTATCTTACTGAGCTGGTTTCGGGTTTCTAAGCTGTTATCTTTTTCTAAGATGTCTGTAAGCTCGTAAGCTGTTTGCTTTACCCAGAGCTATTTTTCGATTGTGAACTGCCTTTACCCTATGAAATGATTTCGAAATCTCCAGAGCTGTGCTCCGAAGTGCACCAAGCAGTATTTTCAGTGAAAAATAGGGTTTTATTTTTATCAGTACTAACCGCTTGTGTGCGATCTGTAGTGCAAATATTTTAATGTAAAAAGGGCGAGGAGATGAAGGAGCTAGGCAGAAGTTTCCCCGTCGTATTTACAGTTTAAAAGGAAGAATTTTCAAATGCGAAAAAGATAAGACAGACGGTCACAATTTACGGGATTGTGGATGTCGGTCGACGGGCCAGAGTGCCCTTCCAACATAAAAGAATAAAGGGCGATAGTTCTCCATAGGCCTGATATCAGATGAGCTTGATCAAGCGACCCGACCTAAGTAGAAGCTTCTCCGCCACATTTCATGCTGAAAAGTTTAATGGGTTATGTTATAACCGTAGTTTACTAAAATGATGTCTAATGCTTAGTTCCTTTAAATTAGAGCTTACTATTAGTTTTGTGTGAGCTTCGCTATTACCTTACCTCCTAAGCCCACAGGCTCACTAGCTTTCATGGTTGCAGTTGCGGATGCTATTTGAGATTTGGGGTAGAGTGAGCTGGAGTAGAGTGGGATGTGTGTTTATCGACGGCCTGAATTTCTGTGATGTTTTATACTATATAATTTCAAGTATCCGAGTTTAAAACCGAGTTGTATCAGATTGTTGCACTTCGGATTGTGTTCTAAACTAATTTTTAATTATCTATGTTAAGAAATTTTATGATAGCCTTCGTAATTCAGTTGGTATCCTCCTGAGCTGTTTTACCCATATTCTGTGCTGGGAACTGTTTACATTTGATTATCTGGTCTGTGTCGGTCGGGTTTGATTTAATTGTCCAGAGCTGAAATCCTTACTCTGAACCAGTACGCTTCTATGCTGGAAATCCTCTGAGCTGATCCAGATCGCGTGTGCTTCACTCGCGCTGACTCAGCTTAGTTCTTGCTGATCTATTACCGTATCTGTGAGTTTAATACTTTATCTTTAAATCGCATAATCACCCCAATCATATGTATTCTTGGAATTTTTTTTTAAATACGAGAAAGGAGTAAGCTTCCGCTAGTGCTTTAGACATCCTTTCTGTAAATCGACGGATTAGGGCGCTACAGTTGGATTTATAAACTTTCAAGCTGCAGAAAGAGATGTATGTGGAAGCTAATGTTTATACTTTTCTTGAGTGAGTTCTGTGTGGCCTGGAGTTAATCAGACTTAATTAGTAGTGGGTCGGATTTGAGGCAAGCTGATTTGAGAGCTGAATGCGAGTTGGAGCCAGTTCTTGGAGTGCTTAACGTTGTGAGGTGAAGATCAGCTTAGAGGATCGTACAGGTTTGAGTACGCAATGTATTCTAAGGTAACTTAAGTGCGAGCTGATTTAGTGGACCAGATCGGGTGTAAGCTGATCTGAGTACTATGCTTGTGCATAGCCACGTGTTGTTATTATGCGAGCTGGACTGATCTGTTTTACCGCGTGCTGTCCGAGTTTGTGTGGACCTGCCTAGTGGTTATCTAATCCGAGCTGGTATTAGCGTATGGAAGTGCTAAGGTCGTACTGGATTCATCTTGGGAAATACTTATTGTTCCTAGCTGAGTAATGAGGTCGCGGAGGTTCTATGCTGTTTTAGGTTTGAATCAACTTAGGTGTGATCTGATTGTGTTGAATGGTTTCTGTGCTACTGGTCTGGATGATCAGAACGGGAGCGATCCGATGTGTGTGTGCGCGAGCTGATATGTGTGTGCGCTTGAGCTAATCTGTGTGCACGAGCTGATCTATGTGTGCACGAGCTGGTTGTGTTGTGCGTGCTGGCTTGCATGCTCACTGGAAATATCTTAGATGCCCGTGCTGATCTAAAAGCATTGTAGACCAGATTGGAGGAACTTAAGTAGTATATAAAGGGTTGTTGACCAAGTGTTGGTCATTTTTAGATCAGAAACTACTTATCTCCTCCGGAGAGCCCGAGCTAATACCCCTTCTCTAAACCCTTTTGCAACGCCCCGAAATCCTGATCAACTTGACACACAGCTCGACCAACACACACGAAGATGGCGACCGCGTGCTGCTTGATGGCTACGGCCAACACGCTAGGGCCTTGGCTCGGCCAGGCCGTCGAGCCCTCCCCACCTATTCTCAGACCACCACCGGACCACCATGAACCGAACCACGGCCCTATGAAGCGCCCATGACCGAAGCACATCAAAGAAATAATCATGTTCGTGGTAAAAATCGTGATCAATGCATGGATCGCAAACAGCAACAATAGATCGAATCATTAAGCATACAAATCATGCAACATCTCATGAAAATAGTATATAATGATTTAAATGGGGAGAAAGAGGGAGAATCGAGCATCCCTTGCCTACCTGATGTGGCCTATCCGTCTCGTTTGGGATAGGGTTGAGTTTTATGGTTCATGGTTTGGTCTAGGTTGTATGGGGTCGAGTCTAGGGGTTGTACAGAGTTTGTGATAGTGTCTGGTCACATCAGGTAGGCAAGGGAAGGGACTGGTTACGAACTGTAGTTGGAACATGTGTTTGCGGTCTGGGCATGAACCGTGGGCTTGCAGACTTTGGGTTGGTAGTTTTGGGCATCGTGGTCGGCTTTGGTCAGTTCCAATAGAAGTTCCATCAATTTAGAATCACGCAGGTCCAAACGGGGAGCGATTTGGTCAAGGAAATAAGTAGTTATGAGTTTTATGGCTAGCATGTGTCCTGGTTGCAGTCTGCGCATGAATTGTGGGCTTGCAGAAGTCGGTTTTGTAGTGTAGGGCATCATAGTGGGGCATGGTTTGTTCCAGGAGCTAGACCATTGAGTTAGGTCATGTGGGTCTAGACGGGGATAGATTTGGTTAAGAAATGAATTTTAATGATTTTTACGGTTTAGTCGCTCAAACTGCGTATCGTCGGGGCATAAATTTGTTATCTCGGGTTTTGAATCCTAGGGGAATCCTGCTATCATGAACTGTTTAAAATGATGATTTTAAGTTTATTTATGATGTTTCAGTAATTTTTACGAATTTTTATGAAAATATGAAGGTTTAAGAAAATTTTGAGGAAAAGAAAAGTTGTTACTTTTGAGGCAACAAATGATATTGAGGCATGAGGTATGACGAAGTATTTTTGAGGCAGAATGTTGAGAAAATGATGAAAATGTTTTGAATGATGGGACTTGGCTGTGATGTTTCAAAATTTCACGGATATGGTGATCGGAAGATGTTCCGTTCGGTCATATCAACATGACATATGGTGGCTGGGAGACGTCTTGTTTGTCCATATCAACTTGACACATATTGGGATTCAAAAAAGTACTGGAGTGCCTTTACACTTGCCAGGACTGGACTCCATAAAAGTACAGGGGTGTCTTTCCAACCTGGTACCACGGTATTCATATAGCTTGATAAGATGAATTGAGGTTGAGGGACCACAGTCGGGAAATGAAGTTCACCAAAAAATCTTTTTATTTACGAGTTTATCGATTACGCATGAATTTAAAGAAAAATGATTTGAGAAAGAAAACCATGCTTTTATGCATTAATTATTTGAGAAAAATTATTTGAGTATAAATATGTTAATGCATGTGATTATATTATTTAACTTGCTATCCGTTATTTTATACTTGTTGATCCTTTAGGCTCACTTTGTTTTATTGGTGCAGATGACGTGGAGGCTGAGATCGAGGGGCGGGACCTTTGAGCTGATGGCAATTCCAGCTTGGCACATTCCCAATGACCTCACGTTTTTCCGCTTATGTTGAAAGAATAATCTTTATTTATGCATGTGTTTCAATACGTTGTAATGACGAAGAAATATATTTAAAGTTGAGGTTTTGAAGTTCAACTTAATGTTAAGAGGAATTGATTTCTTCATTTGCAACAACTATGTTTTAAATTCCTATGAATTTTACATTGTTTAGTTTTATTAACGCTTTCGAATTTATAAAAAAAAATTCGCTTTTATGTTACTAGAAAAAGAAAATAGTTTGAGTGTGTTTCAAATAGGATTCACCGTTACCCTATATGTCACCCTCGTTTTGTAATAATTATTACAAAATTCATACATAGAATATGCCCTGGACTCAATTACTAAACCTGCATGCTTGAAAAAGAAGTTCCAACCATTTTCAAGCACAAGAAGAGCATTTCTGGTCACTCTAACTCAATAGCATATGCCTTTGCACCATCTACAACTTCAAGCAAAGTATTGTTGTTGTAACGCCCGAGAATTTCGTAAATCCACGAGACATTTATTATATTACAGAAGGGGTTAACTGCTATTTTATTCATGATCTTAGCTTTTGACCCTCGGCTTTTATCTGGCGGTTCGTGGGTGGTCAGGTTCGGCGGAAGTCAACCCAAGCATAGTCCGGTTCTCAGTTTTAAAAATGAAAATATTTCTTTACAAAATGATTACAGTGGCACGCTTACAGATTAAGGCAACTTAAATGATGTCTGCACGCTTACAGATTAAGGCAACTTAAATGCTGTCTGCACGCCTAAGAATTTATGTTAAGAAAATGATTTCTGTTGGAGCGCATGGATTGGGCAACGCTTGCTATACCCGGATGCTATCATAGTATAGCGATTAAGTTGTTGCCCATACCCCAAACCAACAAAAATACTTCTACAAAGTTAGCTTTCAATCGTTCTTGTGGAAGATTTCGTAGCCGGAGCTGATCCCTGCAAGTAAACTCTGTTTCTTGCTGCTTCTGTGAAAGAATAGTATTGTTCCTTCATTCCATGTGCTTTATATCGCTCTGTTCCAGAGTTTAAGCATAATTTTAAAGTTTCCAGATGATGTTATGATCTGTATGTTTTCTGCGGCTTCGAAAATGATTTTAAACCTTTGGCAGAGAAGTTTTGCGACAGTGAGATGTCGTCTCTTTTAAAAATGACTGGGTTGTACGAAGGTAACTGCAGCATAGAATCTTGTGTGCTTCCAGAATATAGGTTAAGATGAATGTTAGTGACGAGGTTCTGGACCTATAGGCGGAGTCGATCTAGTTGGGGCTATGTTCCAATATGGAAAGCTTAGCTAAGCTGTCCAGAATTCTCCAAGCTGGTTTCGATACTGGTGTTGTATAGCTAAAGATGAGTTTCCGAGCAGATAGACAGAGATGGTTCAGTTGGAAAACCGTTCTAACCGGATAAGATTATCTAATATGATCAAAATTCTCCAAATTTTTGTTAGCACTCGCGCGGAATAGCTTTTGACGAGGTTCTGAACTGATGGGCAAAACTGGCCTAGTTGGAACTCGGTTCTGAACGGATAAGATTAGCCAATCTGTTTGAATCTCTCTGAGCTGGTTTCATGTTCCTAAGCTGTTATCTTATTCCCTGAGCAGATTTCATGTTTCTAAGCTATATCTTTTTCTCTGAGCTGGTTTCACGTTCCTAAGCAATATCTTCTTCTCCGAGTTGTTTCTATGCTCGTAAGCTGTTCACCTTACCGGGAACTTTTTTTACACCCGTTAAGCTTTTGTATACCCGTTAGTCGTTATCTTTTTTTTTTCTCTAAGCTAGTTTCATGTTCCTAAGATGTTATCTTACTGAGCTAGTTTCGTGTTTCTAAGATGTTGTCTTTTTCTAAGCTGTCTGTAAGCTCGTAAGCTGTTTGCTTCACCCAGAGCTATTTTTTGATTGTGAACGGTCTTTCCTCTATGAAATGATTTCAAAATCTCCAGAGCTGTGTTACGAAGTGCACCCAGCAGCCTTTTCAGTGAAAATAGAGTTTTCTTTTATCAGTACTAACTGCTTGCGTGCGAGCTGTAGTGAAAATATTTTAATGTTAAAAGGGCGAGGAGATGAAGGAGCTAGGCAAAAGTTTCCCCGTCGTATTTACAGTTTTAAAGTAAAAATTTCAAATGTGGAAAAGATAAGACAGACGGTCACAATTTACGGGATTGTGGATGTCGGTCTACGGGCCGTGGTGCCCTTCCAACATAAAAGATTAAAGGGCGATAGTTCTCCATAGGCCTGATATCAGATGAGCTTGATCAAGTGACCCGACCTTAGTAGAAGCTTCTCCGCCACATTTCATACAGAAAAATTTTATGGGTTATGTTATAACCGCAGTTTACTAAAATGATGTCTAATGCTTAGTTCCTTTAAATTAAAGCTTACTATTAGTTTTGTGTGAGCTTCGTTATTACCTTACCTCCTAAGCCCATAGGCTCACTAGCTTTCATGGTTGCGGTTGAGGATGCTATTTGAGAGTTTGTGTAGTGTGAGCTGGAGCAGACTAGTATGTGTGTTTATCGATTTCCTGCAATTCTGTGATGTTTTATACTGTATAATTTCTAGTATCCGAGTTTAAAACCGATTTGTATCAGATTGTTGCACTTCGGATTGTGTTCTAAACTGATTTTGAATTATCTATGTATAAATTTTATGATAGACTCTGTAATAAAGTTGCTATCCTCCTGAGCTGTTTTACCCATATTCTGTGCTGAGACTGTTTGACATTTGATTATCTGGTCTGTGTCAGTCGGGTTGATTTAATTGTCCAGAGCTGAAATCCTTACCCTGAACCAGTACGCTTCTATGCTGGAAATCCTCTGAGCTGATCCAGATCGCGTGTGCTTCACTCGCGCTGACTCAGCTTAGGTTCTTGCTGATCTATTACCGTATCTGTGAGTTTAATACTTTAGCTTTAAATCGCATAATCACCCCAATCATATGTATTCTTGGAATTTTTTTTAAATACGAGAAAAGGGTAAGCTTCCCCTAGAGCTTTAGACATCCTTTCTGTAAAATCGACGGATTAGGGCGCTATAGTTGGATTATCAACTTTCAAGCTGCAGAAAGAAATGTATGTGAAAGCTAATGTTTCTACTTTTCTTGAGTGAGTTATGTGTGGCCTGGGGTTTATCAGACTTAATTAGCAGTGGGTCGGATTTGAGGAAAGCTGATTTGAGAGCTGAATGCGAGATGGAGCCATTATATAACTGGGACTCAAAATGGGGATCTACCAGCCGACGCTCCACACATCCAGCTGGATTAGACAGGAGTGGCCTCATCTATTTTAGCATACGCAGTATTAATTCAGGTAATCTTCTAGCTTTCTGATTTGCGTGTTGAGTTGTTTTTGTAATCTTGGTGAGTGACTTTGTTAAGCATTGATGAATGTTGGGATATTATGTGTTCTAGTTTTTGGTGACTTAGTATTCTTTCTGTTCTGATCTATAGTTATAGTTGATTTCGAGGACGAAATCATTTTCTAGTTGGGGAGAATGTGAGGACTAGAAATTGTTAGATGGTGATTAACGAATTAATTAGATCGGAATGATGATTAAACCAGAGAGGTGTTCAGCTTAGGAAGAACTAGTAGTAGCTGTTAGATTGGACAAGAGCTGTGAAGGTTTCAGCTTTGGAGAGAAATGCCCAGTACGTGTAAGCTGTCCAATGCGTGATCTGTTCTACTATCCCTAGCACAAGCTGTTATGGGACGGAATAGCTCTGAGCTGTTGGATTATCGACGGGAAGGAAAACAGCTTAGAGGTGCGCGAGCTGGTGGACTGTGTGGACCGGCTCGGTTCGTGGGTTGGTGTAGACCGATTCATGGTTTCCAGTTTAGGCAAGAACTGGAGTTGTGCACGTTGGCCTACGTACGAGTGAGCTGGTTGTCCTGAGCTGGATTCGATGCGACGTCGTTTAATGACATCAGGTTAGACGCTGGTTGAGTGTAATCTGTGCTGGCGGTGTGATCTGGATGTGCAAGCTGCTGGACGTAATCTGTTCCTCGAGTGTGAGCAGCTGTACACACCAGTTTGGGGACAAAGGTCGGTGGCACTGTGGCAAATCACTAGATGAATTATTCCTAGTTGACTTTGACCGTATATACCTTATATTCTCCCAAAGACTTAGCCATATATTCACATAAAAAACACTTATCCTCTCCCGATAGTTTCTCCCAGGAACCCTAAATAGCACTGTTCACCCGTCATCTTCCTCCTTCGATTTTTGGAGATTTGCCTATTAGATTTGGGTAAGGGTACCCCGATCTGAAAGCCCTTTTCGAGGAGAACGTTCTCGTACCCATTTGGAGTGGAGAGAGAAGACCGGCATTAGATTTGCAGAGGAACTGCGTGAACCGGTTTCGTTAATTGCGACAGGATTGAGCTCTGATTTAAGATTTTAACTTTCGGGTGGTTGCTGTTGAGTTTCTTGGTGAGCTGGTAGGGCAGTCGACATTCATGAGCGGTTGGTGCTCGGTTCTCATGGGATTTGGTGAGGTATTAGCTGCTCATAGGAAGGTACGAGTGAGCTCATGTTAGCAGCTTTAATATCAGCTTGAGAATATTTCCACTAGTGTTTGAGCTGCTGTGATTATGTGTTAGGTGATTCTGTGTGATCTTGCTAGTTTACGATGATGATTCGTGCTTTTCATTGCCTATGTGTGTGAATTATATGTATTGTTTTAAGCATGATTTTTCTTGGCATACACGCATAGCATATTGAGCCTGCTTATTTGAGACCTGATAATCGCTGAGTTGTGATTTGCCTACTGAGTCACGGTGCTGATAGTCCAATGTCGTCTTTGAGTCGCTATAGCCAGCTGAGTCACCGTGATTTGGATTCTGATTGATTATTGAGATTTTATTGCACAGCTGAGTCATTGTGCCTTTCTTATTGATGATTCTTGGAATCTCTCATGCATCGCACGTTTGAAATATTGCATGTCTGATATGATTGTTTCTTTATCAATGCTCTTCGTACTGAGTTTTGACCTCGTTTTATTTTCCTTCTTTGGGCTACTTTGGTCTGTGTTGGCCTTTGTAGGTTCTTCAGCTAATCCAGCTGGACCGAGTGGAGCGTCGGCTGGTAGATCCCCGTTTTGAGTCCCAGTTATATATTATGTATTGAATTATTGAACCGGGGGATGCACTGTGTGTATGATTTATTTGGGGCTCTATACTTGTTGTTATACTTGGATTGCTTTCAGTGTTGCTGCTGTGTGTTGGATTTTTGAGTTAAAATCCGTACTTTGATTATGATTGTACTTTAAATGATATTTCCAGTTGAGGCCCAAACGAAAAGTTTTAGCCCATATTTAAATGCTTCCGTGAAATTTAGGATTAATTGAGTAATTGGTCCCTGATTTAGAGCATCGGGCCTGACAGAGGTAGAGGAGGCCGATATCATGGAGTGCTACCCAGAACTTTTTGGTAAGTTTTCGAATTTTGAGGACGAAATTCTTGTTAATGGGGAGAGTATTGTAATGCCCGGATATTTTTTCTACTAAAAATCACATGCCTTAGTATTATTTTCTTTCATTTCTAATAACAATTTTAATTCCATTTTATAATCATACCATATTAATTATTTAAACTATTTATTGATGAGTTTCTTTTTATAGTTGTAGTATAGATGTTTCGATGCTGGAAAAGAGAAGACGGGAACACCGAGGTAAAGTCAATTTTTATAAAATTAATTCTTTAGATCGCTCCCTATTCCATAGAAAATTTTTGTAGTCATAAATTTTAAAGGGTTTATTTATTCTTTTAAATATCTTCAAATTTAGAAAATTATTTGATATTAGGGAGTTTTGTAAATTATTTTAAAATATGAGTAGCATATTATTAGTTGATTAGCAACACTTACATTAAGCCTTTTTAAATTGTTGACTAGCACTTTTTTTAGTTAATTAACATCTCTTTGCAATTTATTTAACACTTTATTTAGTTAATTAACATCTTTTATACACTAATTTACAAAAAAAAATAAACAAACCCTAGCCCTAAACTTAGAAACAGCTGTCCCCTCCCTTCAAAAAAAATGAAGAGAAGGAACCGCCACCCCCTCTTGCCCTAGCTAATACCCCTTCTAGAAACCCTTTTGCAACGCCCCGAAATCCTGATTACGTGAGAGTAGACAGCTGTCTCTCACAAACTTCTTCCCAACAAATCGGCGATCTACACTTTCGATCGTACAAAGCCTCGAATGGTGTCATCCCGATAGTCACTTGGTAGCTATTGTTATACGAAAATTCTATCAGGGATAAAGAATCCTGTCAGCCACCACTGAAATCCATCACAATTGCTCGCAGCATATCCTCCAAAGTCTGTATGGTCCTCTCGGATTGGCCATTTATCTACGGGTGATAAGTTTACTCATAGCCAATCTCGAACCCAGCACTGCTTGCAATCCCTTCCTGTCAGGCCCCGTGCTAATCACTCAAAGATAATAGCACAATTAAGCACATAATCACGGAAGCGTAAAATCGGGCTTAAAAATTTTCGAAATATAATTGGCCTTGAACTTAAAACATCATTCAAAATATTCATAATCAAAATAAGAGTTAACTCAAACTCCAACAATCAGGTAACAACAATATTCAATTCAAAATACAGATCCCCAAATACAATAAAACACAGGGCATCCCCCGGTTCAATACATATCATAAATAGACTGGGACTCAAGAAAATGGGGATCGACCAGCTGAACCTCCACTCTGTCCAGCTTGGTTACCTGAAGATCCTGCAAATGGGTAACACAGACCCACACAACAGAAAGCAGGAAAACAAATACGAGGTCAAGCCTCAGTACGAAGAGCTATCAAAACAGCTAATCATGCAACATGCCATAATCAATGCTGTGAAATGCATGAGGGCTATCAAGGATCGGATAGCTAGACCAGTGTATCAACTGGCAATCATCTCAGTCAAGCCTCTATACCACGCACAGCCAATCAGCCGGTGGAAATCATCGGTCCGTGATCATCGGGGCCCGTCAGCCCATCGCAGCTCGGTGGTAGACACTCGAATCCGGTAGTCACCACTCCGATGATAGCGTTGGACTTTTCGGGCACGACTCATCTGTCGGCCAGTCACAACGTGGCTCTCAATCAGGTCATCAATCAATCTGTCAATCAGGCTCAATATGTATGCATGTATGCCAATAAATATTCAATTCATAATGCAAACTATTCAATTCAAATGCATACAATTCACATTACATGAAACAAGACATATAATCAATCAATTCATCATTCTTGCCTCACGTAAACACATAACAGCAATTCATAACCCGAATTATAGCCATGCTAAAAGCTGTAAATTCCACTCAATTCGTACCTCAAACTTCACAATCTACCTCAACAAATTCGCACAATGCACGGCAGAACCCACGGTCTGAGAAAACAGATTTCTCCTGATTCGACACGGCAGAAGACTTCAAGGATTTGAAATCTGTTATAAAGCCTCGCAAATCAGCTCAATTCAAGCACAAATCTGAACCTGTGCATTCTAACATCTACGGCCAGAACTCAACTCAAGTTAAGCATCTACGCAGGTATTACTACAAGGACAGAGCTCAAAACTACAAGAGATGCTTACCCAGAAGCTTAAACCAACAGAAGTACCAACAGAATTCACGGCACGAAGACGCAGTAGCTTCGCACTTCTCCTCCAATGTCGATTCAGGGCCTCAAATGGTTAGCAATCGAAAGAGCTAAGCAAGGGGAGTTCAGCGCCACCACAACCGTCGAAAACAAAGGCTGAAATCGACGAAGATCGAAGGACGAAATGTTCGAATGAACAGTGTCAGTCGAGGGTTTCAAAAGAGAAGAGGATAAGAAATATGGATTGAAAATATTTCTAAGTGTCGATCAACACTCATATAAATATCTCCCGCAACCAACAGCTGCTGTTCACAAAATCAACAAACATCGAAACAGCAGATATCTCTCGACAGACACCAGTGGTTGCTCACAACAGATACCAGCTTTTCTCTCAACGAAGCCAACAGCAACCATCAAGCGTTGCATTCACAAAATAACACCCAAAACTACACCGTTCCAACTAAACAAAACGACGCCACAACGTTCCACCAGCTGACAACAGATATCTCTTGCGAAGCGACCAAAAGCTAGTAACAGATTCTTCAACAGTGCGGAGCTCACAACAGCAACCGCAACGCAACACAACGAGCGCTAATCAAAACGAAAACACTTCGCATACATCATCAAATCTGATCAAAGCGCTACGCTACAACAGATCCATTGAAAGCAAATACGACGTCGCGTAACCTACGTCATCATATCTGATGAATTAACGCTCGAAACAGCGATCGCTAACGCTAAACCAAAACGACGGCGTTTTGCTCCCGCTACAGGAACTCGCTGTTAACAGATATCACCAAGCGTTACCACAGCGAAACGACGACGCATCACCCCTTTCACTACAATAACTATCTGCATTGCGCAACAACTGGTTTTCACGGGACGACAGTGTATCACGCATTAGCTACAGTAAATTGCTGTCAGCAGCAACCTCGCTCCCGCGCTACAGTAGTCTGAAATCTAAAAATTCGAAATTCTAAAATCTGAAAATTCTAAATTCGAATTTGTCAATCCTCACACTTCCGAAATTGGTAAGTGAATTGTGAATATCGATCAGACACTATCGAAACCAGCACTCCATGCAACCTAACCACGTGGTCAACGTACAGCCTTGCCATTTCTTCATGGAACACCTCACATCGTAGGGAATGAAATGGGCTGAATTCGAAATCCTATTGTTAGGATCAAGCGCTTACCACTAGACCAAAATCTATAGCTGTTAGCCAAGGTGCAACTTTATTTCCTTATAATGTGGCAGGGAAGAATGCACCTATTATGTGCGTTAGGGTTGGGTTGTTAGGCCCATGAGTCAGGGGAGGTGCGTGTCTAACTGCTGGTGCTGTCTCAATTCCCTTAGAGATCAGTCTTACCCTTCCCTACCACCAGCCCTATCCCCAGCAGAGATAGTATTACCCGTTAAGATCTGGCATCACACTTTTACAGCCCACATGGCCAACCAGATCAAGCGGCTCAATGTCAGCAGCTTGACGTACGAGAACTTCCCAGGAGGTCACCCATCCCAGTACTGTTCTCACCCTTGCACGCTTAACTCAACAATCCCCCCCCCAAAAAGTCTAGAAAATGCTTCTTGGGAGACTCGAACCCCTGACCTCGCTCTGATACCAATTGTTTGGATCAAGCGCTTACCACTAGGCCAAAAGCTATAGCTGTTAGCCAAGGTGCAACTTTATTTCCTTATAATGTGGCAGCGCAGAATGCACCTATTATGTGCGTTAGGGTTGGGCTGTTAGGCCCATGAGTCAGGGGAGGTGCGTGTCTAACTCCTGGTGCTGTCTCAATTTCCTTAGAGATCAGTCTTACCCTTCCCTACCGCCGACCCTATCCCCAGCAGAGATAGTATTACCTGTTATGATCTGGCATCACACTTTTACAGCCCACATGGCCAACCAGATCAAGCGGCCCAACGTCAGCAGCTTGATGTACGAGAACTTCCCAGGAGGTCACCCATCCCAGTACTGTTCTCACCCTTGCACGCTTAACTCAACACCTATCAATAACAACTCAAATCGCATCACATCCCCTGTTCGAACGAGGTAGGTGGGTCACAAAATCCATGGCCACATGCTCCCAATCCCACTGAGCCACTTCTAAACTCTGCAGCAATCAACCAGGTCTCATCCTATCTACCTTGACCTGTTGGCAGTTAAACATCGAGCTACAAATCCAGAAATATCATTCCTCATGCCTTGCCACTAGTAGTGTGACTTCAAGGCGTGATACATCTTATTCTCGCCCGGATGCACACTATAACGGCTGCAATGGGCCTCGTTCAGGATAGTTTCTCTCAGATCGATCAGGTTTGGAACTACCAATCTACCACGAAATCTCAGGCATCCATCAGAAGCAACAGTAAAATCTCCCGACTGACCATTCCGGGCTTTTATCTTCAACTCATGGTGTTGGCGACAATGGCGGATCCGGATCCCGTTTCTCGGGTGCGCTGCAGAAGTTTAAAATGTTTTGCCCCGAGAAGCGTTCAATACATCAATACAATTCTATAATCCATACATAGGATGTTTGAGTCGTTACCTTGCTGGCGTCTAGGCGCCTGGCTCCGACCAGTTTCACAAGGAAACTGGCACTTCAAAAGGTAGGCGACGGTAGATCGTCTAATCAGGTCCACGACCGGAAATACGATTCCTCCGTCAATCTACACTAGAAGATCTGACGGATTTTAGCAGATCGGATTCTCCTCGTCAAGACGATCGGAACAAGTCCGATCAGGGCGGCGGCGGGACACGGCGGTGGCGCGGCTGCGCAAGGCGGCGCACGATGGTGCCGGCGGCGGCGTGAGGTAGGGAGAGGAGGGGGCGACCGAGATTAGAGGCTAGGGTTTTAGTTAGTGATCAAGTGTAGTGATTAATGCCCTAAGTCTTTAATTAATAGACTTGTAGTGGGCTTGGTCCGGCCCATCTGGACTTGGGTCAGGCCCAAGTCCATATGAACATCCGGTTCAATTAAATCACCACGGTTTCATCATAACTCCAATCGACGATCAGATCGTACCGATCGACTCAGTTTCCAAAAATGAATATTATGATGCGAAAAACAATTTTTCAGATATCCTAGTCCAAAATTACAGTATATCCCCTCAAATTTGGGAAATCGAAATTTGACCCCTGTTGACTTTTAGGAATTCGCACACCCTAAAATCCTCCTCCTATGCTCAACACGTTGAGCTCAGTTTCCGTGCGGGAATCATGAATCTAGTACTTATGTGACCCTCAATGGTTCACGGATACAGCTAGCCGTGGGCCCACAACCATTGTGACTCCGAAATCACAATTTCGGACTTG
>KV014238.1:172573-191323 GCA_001598015.1 Dorcoceras hygrometricum | reverse complement strand
TTCGCACTCCCTAAAATCCTCCTCCTATGCTCAACACATTGAGCTCAGTTTCCGTGCGGGAATCATGAATCCAGTACTTGTGTGACCCTCAATGGTTCACGGATACAGCTAGCCTGGGCCCACAACCATTGTGACTCCGAAATCACAATTTCAGACTTGCCCATCGGATCATGGTAAAGCTCCTAGCAACATCGCCCCATGATCCCCTAGGTATCACTGATAGTGCCTTCAAGAACCAGTTGGTCGTGGTTAGCGTACAGTACGGTCCTTTCAACACATATATCGCGATCAGATCAACGACCATTGGTAAATCGTGAGTCGCTAAAGATCCGATAACTATGCATACATCTTGGAGATCGAATAGTGACATCGCGAGTGTAACTAGGTAAACCCATTTACCTAAAACACATCCAGTACTCTGGCCAGAGATTTATACACTATTATCCCCTCAGATAGCATTGGATATTCACGCATGAGAGCGAGCGGTGAATCCTCGACAACGAAGCATCGACTCCTACATGCATCGGAACCTCACCCAATCCGGCCGCCTAATGACCCCAAGTGAGTCGGCAAACGGGTCAAAGTGAGGCGCCTATCATGTAGAGTCTCAATGGCATTTCGAGTAGTGAGAACTAATCAGTACAACCAAGACCTCGGACTTATCCACTCGACAAATGGTAACCACTTGGAATGTTCGAACGAGGGTAGTTCGATAGATCACCAGGTCACTCTCCATCTGCATGATCAGAACATCACAATGTTCCCTACCAATGAAACATGGTACTTCACATCGTAGATGCTAGTCTCAAGCTCGGGCGGCCTTATCCTCATTTTGACGGCCCAATCGACTAGGAACGAGTTCAGAATGCACAGTGACTATTAGATGTGTTTCATGATAGCCATCATATCCACTATCACATCTAACATACACTATGGTGCATTCTAGGTCTTTATCCAACACAATTGTTAACATTATAATCATAATGAAAATAAAGAATGCCATAAAGAAATGCGAATACCATATATAAAGATTGTTGTACACAAGAGTCAATAAAACCCACACGCCACAAGTTGGCTTGTTGGGCATCTACTCTAACACATGATTGTACGGGTCAGTCCTCTGGTCTGCTCTAATGTCTGCGACCATCTGTGATTCAACCTGAAGGGAAGAAACTACGAAGTACTGATCATCTGGATGAAAACGCCATCCAGAAGTCCCCAAATGCTCGTGCACTTTTGAAATACTCAAAGTTGTTAACATCGTAGGCTGGGCTTTCCTACTCAAAGCATCTGCCACTAAGTTCTTTCACCCGGGCTGATATTGAATCTCACAGTCAAAATCCTTGAGCAACTCCGTCCAACGACGATGTCTCATATTCAGATCTGACTGAGTGAAGATATACTTCAAACACTTGTGGTCTGTGTACACCATGAATTGCTCGCCATACAGGTAATGACACAGATCTTCAGGGCAAAAACAATGGCAGCCAACTCTAGATCGTGAACCGGGACGGGGTATCTCGTCTCATGGGGTTTCAACTGTCGAGACGCATAAGCTACCACTCACCCGGTCTGCATCAATACATGCCCAAAACACTCAGGTAAGCATCGGAACAAACCACAAAACCTCCAGAACCCGAAGATAAAGCCAACACAGGAGCAGTAGTCAACTTCTCCTTGAGCAATTGGAAACTCGACTCACACTCATCTGTCCACAAAAATCTTCTATCCTTCTGGGTCAACTGCGTCATTGGCTTGGATATTGAAGAAAAACCCTCCATGAAACGTCTGTAATAGCCAGCAAAACCCAAGAAACTACGGAACTCCGAAATATTCCTAGGTCGCTCCCAGTTAAGAACTGCTTCGACCTTACTAGGATCCACCGAAATACCTTGTGAAGATATGACATGACCCAAAAAGATTACTTTATCTAACCAAAATTCACACTTACTGAACTTCTCATAGAGCTTTGAGTCTCTCAGTTTCTGCAACACCAGTCTCAAGTGCTCCTTATGCTCCCTATATCTCCTCGAATACACCAGGATAAACAGCGCAAAAACTCTACCAAGACAAGGAAAATCCAGCCAACTACTAATGAAAACCATAGCAACCTGTCTTCCAAAATATGCAGGCATCGCTCAGATTGGCTATCGGGGGGGGTAGTAAGCTGCTCTCACGGCCAATCGAGACTCCAAAGCTGCATGACCGCTCTTCCGACATTGGGGAGTACACCACGAAATCCCTGTCGAACTCTGTCGACACCGGCACACCATGAGATCTTGCTACATGGTTGACGTACCACATCGTCATTTTCCTCAAAGAATCTATCACACTCAAGGGATAGTAGTCCAGCCTGTTCTAATCTTTCTTTATCACAGCTTAGCTTACCAAACAAAATATTCAACTCGGACTGGCACAACAACCGATCATTAGCACTCTAAGGCTACCACTCAGCACAAACGTCCAGCTCACCACAAAGCTGGAGGCTCACTCGTTCAGCAGCGACAACAACGGTCTGGCTACATCGACAGCTCCTCAAGGCAGTATGTGCACCACAACAATAACACTCCAAAAGTAAGGACAGACTCCAGCATCAACTCAAAACTGGAATCGATCCCGTGCTCCAAAAGAAAACACAGGTACTTCATCTGAAAAGGCGTCAAAGCTATCGAATAATCAGGAAAACCACTAACAGCTACTCCTCAATCTAGCCCAAAACCCCAGCACTATCTCACGGGACAAATAACTCACCATGGAAGGAGTACTAACAGACACAACATCACACGAACAGGGTGGGGATCGAATCAACCCACGCTCAACACACCGAGCAGAAATACACGCGTGTGATGTCCTCGTGTCCACACAATCCACGCAGGAAAATCTAAAACAAGGAAAAGTCTTGCTATAACTCCTCCTGTAAATCGCCAGCTTACTATCACCTGCAACTCAATCATACGAGCCGGATGGAGTCCCGTGTGCCGAGATGGAGAAATCTATCTGAATCCAAACGTATCCGGTGGCTAATAACCCAATTGTCGGAACTGAACAGGGAAAGGTAGCATCTACAAAGAACCTTCAAGAGGACCATGCTGTGACAAGGGAAACAATGTCCTATTGCAGAACACATCCATGAAAAGCGTTCAGTCTATCCACACGGATGGAAAGCGCCTAATACACTTCCACAGCGACACTCTGATCACAAAGCACCATACTCGAGGTCTATCGCTCGATCCCCATCATCTGCAAGAGAGGAAAGGGAAGCTGCCACACCAATAGGTGGAGGTTATCTCTCAAGTCTTTCAAAAATCTGTTCTGCTGCATCCTCACACGTCCAGCAACGAGAGGAACATAGGAGAGAAGAGAAAAGAACTGTCTCGAGCACACAGTCACCTTCAGATCTCCTTGCACCAAGGGATCAAACTCACGCCCCTCGCTGCTGTATAATAACTCTAGGATGCACTTCGGATGGAAGGCAGCACGAAACTCTCTCTCACGAAGCTACTGCACTCATTTTTACCTTCGCAGGAGAAACATCTCACCACCAGCGCTGCGCAAACTCTCTCAATTGGAACATCGCCAAACTCTGCCTCGTCTCACCCCCAAGCCGCACACGGTCGAATAAGCTAACCAAGCGCCCAAGCCAATCCTCTGCTGGAAGACCACCTTCAGCATCAATAAAGGTAGGAGGATCATCCACCGGAACCTGGTCCAAACTAACTCCACAACATACACTCGTCGAGTCACAAGCTCCACCGTCCGAACTAACTCCACAACATACACTCGTCGAGTCACAAGCTCCACCTCAACTTCTGAAAATCTCGCACAACGACACTAAGGAGCTCTCGGCTGAAGGACATCCTCCTCACCTATAGAACTCTCAGCCTGACTATCATCCATCTAATATCTCTACCTCTACCTCCCCTAGGAAACATCTAGGAGGCACACAAGGTAAGCATAGGCAAGACAAGTAAACATATAGTCAAGCACATGCAGGAGGAGAAATACAGTGCCTAGACTCGAGTGTGATAGAAAGAAACGAGCTTATCCCAGTTTAAGCTCTGATACCAAAATTTCAAGCCTGGTGCTTATAAACACAGATACAACACGGAAAACACGGAAGCTTAAAAATGGCTAGAAATTTTTTTTCTTTCGACCTGACCTTAGAATAGATCATTCAACATAGGCGTATACTCAAAATACTGTTTCGAATAACAGTCACTACAGAATATGCCACGAAACAAATATATATATACATGTGTCCAAATACATCAAGTCAATATACACAACTACACAGGGAATTCCCTGGCAAGGACTCGATATAGCATATATATATACATCACTGGAACCCACACCTGGGACTGCAACAGCTGTCTCACACACGGACCAGCTGAGTACCTGAAAAAGGCATGCAATGGTCAACACACGGCCAAACAGCCCCAAGGAAAACAAACGAGGTTAGACCTCAGAACTAAGAGCAATAACAACAATAGTCAATAAAGCATGCAACATCATATGCCGTGCAAATGCATGAATAGTGCCATGAAAGGCATCATGGCTCAAGGGTCAACTCAACAACTCGGAACACAACATACACAAAACCGAACCAATAGCTGGAGGAACAAAGCTCTCAAAAACAACTCGACAGCCAGAGAAACAGGGCTCGCAGGACAACTCCATGGCTGGAGATACAAGGATTATAGAAACAGCACACAGCTGGCTATCAGAACTGAAGAGGTCATCGATCGTGTGAGAGAAGGGGAATTACCCGGTCGCTCAATCACACACGATACCTGAAGTGGCCATAGAGCATGTGAGAGAATGGGAGCTACCCAGCAGCTCCATCACACGTAGTGCTCCGACACGCAGTGCCCGGAGCACATATACACAAGAAAGGGGCCAAGAAGCATGCGAGAGAATGGGAGCTACCCAACCGCTCAATCACATGCGGTCTGTTCGAAACGAACCAGACTCTAGAATTTTTTTTTTAAAACATGTGCGGAAAAACATAAACTTAAAGTATGGCTCGTTCCCTTTTTAAAACATTTCTAAATTTTTTTCTCACCCATACTTCAAATATAAATAAAGGAATATTTATAAACGTTAAAACATCCAACTGGAATAATAATCATCTGAGTAAAAATACTGAAAGTAAACATGTTTAAAACCAACATCTAACTGTATCATCTCAAAAATAACATTGTTGCGGTCAAGCGGTACTGCTGCAACAGGCGCTCAGATGTCCTCACCGCCAATCGGTGTAAACTCAGCAGGATCATCACCTGCACCATTTAAACCTAGTGAGCCTAGAGGCTCAGCATGCTCTATCGTATATCATAGCAAGGTACATACTAATAAAATCGCATGCAAGCACATACTTGTAATAAAATAACGTTAAAACATGAATGCGTGTGTGATCTTAAAACATTGCTTCATACATTTCATATCTAAACATAACATATAACATATATAAGGTATGACATAACGTAACATGAAAAACATATGAGTCGTATCCTGAAGTGTGACCATAGTCGATTGATCAATCTATAAACAACGTACGCGGCGATGTGGTTCACCCGACCTTGAGTCGGGATCCCTATATGTCACACCTCTATGCTGCCACTTCACCATGATATCGATACATGGATCCTTAAGCTGCCACTTCACCATGATATCACGCATGGATCCATAAGCTCATCATACATTAACAGAAGTTCAACGGGCCCGGTATCCCGCATCCCCTCATCATCATTTGTCACAAATCATTCAATCCCTCGGATTTTGTTTTTTAAAAGAACATGCCTTTGACATTCATAAAACATTCATGATGCATGCATTTCGTAAAATTATGCAAGTTTAAAAGCTTAGCCCATTAATGTATAATTAATCCTTTCCTTTAAACATTTACGTACATAGCATACTACATATATTATTAATTATAAATTTACGGGCTTCTACATTTTTCTACTTCGGTCAAGGAATGGTTCCGGGGCCTGGCCCACTACTTCTAGACTAAACCTCTTTCTTAACTCAAACGATGAAACGAATGTCCACCCTTTTAAAACCTTGACTATTTTAATTAAATTTTGACTTATTTAAAATCAATTTTGACTTTTAAAATCAATTTTGACTTTTAAAATCAATTTTTTGACTTTTAAAATCAATTTAAAACAATTTTGACACCAAAAGTCGATTTTGACCAAACGACCGTTTTTGACCAATTTAAATCCAAAAATCAACCTTGACTCAATTAAAATTCCAAAGGCCCCAATTTTGACTAAAACTTAAAAATAACATAATTTTAATTATTTTAAAAGTTTGACTTAATTTTTAAAACATCTGGCTATTTTCTTTAAAATTATATATTTTTCTTAAATTAAAAATAACAGGTCCAAAATTAAAATAACTTGGAACGATTTTAAAACATTTGACTCGAGACTCGAAGAATCGATCCGTTCCACCCAACCCAGCCAAACCGGTTCAATTAGACCGAACCCATCATCAAGCCCTAAACCAAACACACACACCCTTACGTAGCCGCGCGACCAACGACCACGTTTCCCATTCGTTCTCCCTGCTCCGGCCACCATTGGCCGGAGCCCCGCCGGCTGTACCACCCCCAGGTCCAGCCGGTCCTAACCTGACCAGCATTGGTCCCAACCGTGGTCGCATGAGGGTGCACGATCCACGAGAAGAGGACGCACGGCGCATGCAGAATTCACACAGCGCACGGTGTTTGATTTCTAACCCACGATTCGACCACAATATCTCATCTTTGGACCACTCCTAGCCCACCCTAAGACCCCCATGAACCACCTAAGATTGAGCCATGATCCCTTAAGCAGCCCCTCAACCAAAGCCATGCAAGAAATAATCAAAACCGTGAGTGATGTCATGAATCCATGCATGAAACGTGATCAAAGGAGGGTAGATCTGAAAAGTACACATTCAATTCACATGAATTTTCATAAAAAGCAGTCTAATATAGTTTAAATTGCGAGAAAATAAGTTGATATGACATGCCTGGTTTGGTTGGAGTAGAGATTTACGAGTTACCGACGCTGTAGACACGAGATCGGGGCACCACCGGCTTTGGATCACCAAGCTTGACCAAGACTGGAGGAAATTTCGAAATTTGTGCTTGAGGGGGAGGGGAGGATGGCTGGTTGATGTTTTAGGGAGGCTAGGTTGGATTAAACTTGGTGTTTAGAAATAATACAATGTGACACAAATGACCCCTATGATTTAATTAAGTAAAGGAAGTGGAAAATGACATGCTAGCCTCTCTCTTTAATTGAAAGGATAATTGAAACTCTATATTGGCTTTAAATATTAAAAATTTTCGAAATCAAGGCCTCCTAATATTTTAAAATACATTAAAACTCAATATACCAGCCCGTATAGGCGAAAAACGGGTTCCCCTCCAAAATAATCATAAAATCTCAAATTTTCAGAAATTGTTGCTTAAAATAAACTAATTTCATTCTTAAAAATCCAATAACTTAAAAATCTCAAATTATTTTCATTCCGGTCGGCCATAATCTCGTCCACACGTCTGTAACTCAAACAGGCTGAAAAACAACACATGCATACCATGCAAACAACACATGCATACCATGCATCATAAAATCATAAATAAATCATATAAACGACATGTAATAATCTAAAAATATTTTCCCCCTAGTCATGCACTCATTCTACGTAGAAGGGAATTTCTAGGCATTACACTGTTGCTAATTGATCAATATCAGCGAACAGCTAACAAAGGAATGAGCTCAATTTACAGAACAACATACGAACAACAAGGGAGGAGATCGGCTTACGAAACAGCATGCATGTAAAATATAAGCTAAACAACATTCCATGCATGTATGCAATGCTAACAGAAATAGGAAAAGCATGCAGCATACTACAGAACAGCCGGAGTAAACCATACAAAATGTACCGAAACTGTTAAGATAAAATTTATAAGTTTTGGTAATAACAAAAACAAAATAAGAACTGAACCTTTGTAATCGGATTTGGACAGTCATCGTGGTTAACAGTTGTGGCTCAAAGGCGAAACCCTTGGAACAGTGTACTCAGATATCGGGTTGAAAGTTTTGTTTCATAGACTATCAGATTTGATTCTTCAGTAAAGAAATGTTCAGATATCAGTTATCAAGATAAGTCTTCAGTAAGCCTATCAGATTTGATTATTCAGGAATATTTTAGTTGTCGTTAAACATTCAGATTTGAAGGTCTTCAGAAGCGATTCAGAGGCTACAGTGACAGAACCAGGTATGTCGTTAAGAATTATACATATTTGAGTTAAGCATATCAGATGTGAATCGACGATACATGATTCTTCAGACTTAGAGTTGAAAGTATCACAAGAAGAGCAGTAGAGTTTTCAGATTTGACAAAGTGTCAGTAGGGAAATATATCAGATGTGGTAACCCTATGCGTAAGGACATTTCCCTTAGCCATTCACAAAAGGAAAGAAAGCAGCATTCAGATGTGAAGTGCTACAACAGATGTGAGTTTCAAATCTCTTCAGTGTCATCAGTCGATTGAAGAAAATTACAATGGTCAAAATGGAATTAAGGAAACAAGATCAAATTGATACGCTGTCTACTCTATTTGGCAAGTAAAGTAAATCAAGCTTTGACAACGCAGTTTACCTTGTGCATAGCGTTAATGGAGATTCGAAGAAGATATGCAGAAGGATTCAAACTACCGACCTTTGGAGTTGAAGAGTATAAATAGATGAAGACTTCAAATCAAGAAACTACTGGTCAATTCACATATACAAAAACTCTCGAATACTCACTGGAACTCACTTTTGCAGAAATATTCTAAGTCCAGTTTCTCAAAACTCGAAGAACTCTCCATGCTGTTCTTATTAATTTCATCTTCGAGTTACACCTTCTGGTTTACATTAGTAAATTGAGTTTCTCTGTTTAGAAACCAGAAGATTTACAGTACTCATAGTTTAGCACTTCATTGTACATCGATATTGAGTCTGTAATGAACTTGCTGTGTGAAGCAGTTCGAAAAACAAGATTGTTTGTTATTCCGCAGTTGCATCTGCGTGTAGTTGGTGATTGCTAGGAGTTCACTTGGAGCATGGATCGGTGACTGGGTGTAGACAGAAGCTGTGTACATCAAATTCTTCTAGTGGAACATTCCTGCAAGGGAAGAAGGGGAGACGTAGGATTTGATATCCGGACTTCCAGAAACAAATCTCTGATCTCTATACTTTTACTTATCGCATTTATTTACTTATACTGTTCACTGGTTAATCGACTTATTTCTGCACACTTTTTGTTAGTCGAGAAATCAGATTTCGAACTGAGATACCTCATATCTGGTAACTCAGATCTGAGTTAAGCAAGACGCTTGTAAAATTACTTTTAAAGGTTTCGAAAAATTAAAATACTAAGAGTTCATTCAACCCCCCCCCCCCCGAACCTCTTAAGGATGTTTTCGATCCATATTGATCCTATCAATTGGTATCAGAGCAGGCACATCTCAGTTATTGAACAGTTTGCTGTCTACGCTTTATATATTTCAGTATGGCAATCTCTCACAACAAAGTTCATATGTTTTCCAAGGAGGAATATGATGATTGGAAATACGGATGCAAGCACATCTGGCTGCACAAGATGATGATATGTGGTCAGTGATCACCGATGGACCAATGAAAATCATGAAGGCCAACATAGCATTCGCGTTATCTGATGGCGAACCAGAATATGTAGAAAAGAAGAGACATGAGTATACTAACGAGAATAAGAAGAAGGAAAACTTGGACAACGTGGCCAGGGATATCGATGATGATATGTGGTCAGTGATCACCGATGGACCAATGAAAATCATGAAGGCCAACATAGCATTCGCGTTATCTGATGGCGAACCAGAATATGTAGAAAAGAAGAGACATGAGTATACTAACGAGAATAAGAAGAAGGAAAACTTGGACAACGTGGCCAGGGATATCCTGTAGACGCTGGACAAAAATATGTTCAGCAAAATCAAAACATGTACTACTGCTAAGGAGATTTTTGAAAAGCTGACTCAGATCTATGAAGGCAACGATGAAACCAAGGAAAACAAACTTACTGTTGCTCAACAGAAGTACGATTCCATAAAGATGAAAGATGGAGAAACCATGGCTGAGTTCGATGAGAGATTCAGTGCTGTGGTAATAGAGCTGAACAGTCTAGGGAAAGAGTATTCCAACAGAGAATTGGCTCTCAAGGTGATGAGAGCACTGCCCAGGGAATGGGATGTTAAGACAATGGCTATGCGCGAGTCTAAGGATCTCAACAAGCTCGAATTACATGATCTTTTTGCAAATCTGAAAGCATACGAGTTTGAATTGGAAACCAGATCTGAGGCGCCGTCAACTTCACAACCAACCAAGGCCCTTGCCGCGACATCTGAACAGTGTTCTCCAAGCAAGAGCAAATCTGCAGAACAACTAAGCAATGATGCTATGTCCCTCTTCGTCAAGAAGTTTGGGAAATATCTTAGAAGATCTTCTAACCCTTCTTTTTTGTATAATAATGCAAACAAATCTGAAAAGTTTTCAACTGATATGAATTGTTATAACTGTAGTCGTCCAGGGCACTTTGCAGCAGACTGCAACAGGCCAAAGAAGGATGAAAGCAAGAAGTATGACCGATCAAAGAAGGATGACAGAATATCCAATGAAAGAAGGAGAACTAGAGCTGACAAAAGGCCAACTAGAAAGAGTGATCGTAAAGCACTTGTTGCAGAAGAGAGCAACAAAAATTGGGCGGATTCAGATTCGGACTCCACATCAAACAGCTCCTCATCAAGCGACAGTGACCAAGAGGAAACTCACTGTCTAATGGCCAAACAACCCACAGAGGAAGAGGTATTCGACTTCTCAAATACTGAATTTACACGGGAGGACCTAATCAACACACTCAATGAAATGGTCCATGAGTACAAGAAGATTTCTCAAACATTCGAGGAAGTCAAAGCTGAAAACATGGATTTCCTCAATGAAATGGTCCATAGAGTACAAGAAGATTTCTCAAACATTCGAGGAAGTCAAAGCTGAAAACATGGATTTGAAAAATAGCTCAGTAGAACCAAGCACCGTTCAACATGGTGAAACTGACAGTTTATAAATCGAGTTGAGTAAGCTAAAGACTGAGAATGAATCATTGAGATTAAGATCTTGTGAGCTCGAATCAGAAAACGAAAGGTTAAATATGGTAATGATCTCTTGGACATAGTGTGAGACCTAATTTGGTAATAAAGATTAATTGTTGAATTAATCGATTTTTGAGGAATTCTGGGTGTTCGGAATTCTTTTTGGAGGTTTCGTTTGCATTTTCGGATCAGAAATCACATTTAGAGCAATTCTGGAAATTTTGGAATTTCGAGTTTGAAATCTGATTTTGTGAGAAATCTGAATTGTTGGTGAAATCTGCTCAGTTTGTGTGAAATCTGTTCGCATTTAGATAAATCTGGACGCTTGGTGTTGCGGCGCGTTTTTTAGCGAGAAGGATTGATACGCCGTCGTTTTTGTGAGGTCTGGATGTCGCATAGTTATGAGAGATCTGTTGCGCTAGGTGCTGAGATCTGGTCGTAGCGTGTGGTGTAATCTGTTAGCACGTTTGTTGTTCAGACCTTAGCAATGTGTTTTTGTGTTGCGGGTAAAACGTTGTCGTTTAGATAAGTTGCTACGGCGTCGTTTTGGTGAACGCTTATGGGAGAGATCTGTTTTGTGAGTTAAGCGTTCGGGTGATCAGATTTCAGCGATCAGCTTTTAGCGCTTTGTATTTTAGATTTCTCCAGCGTTAGTGTTTAGCGTTCCAGACTTCACCATGGTGCTGTGCGACGTCGTTTTAGAGTTAGCGCTATTTCCAGCTTTTAGCGTTTTTGACCTTCAGATTTCTTCGTGGTTTGGAGCGAGCAATGTCTTGTGAGATCTGTTTCTGTCGGTGGCTAATTAACCAGATTTCATGTGTGTATTTATATTAGAAGTGTTGGCCTTCAATTATTTTAAACCAGATCCCATACTTATCAAAATTCTCTCAACTTTCGTTCTTTGCTTCTAACCCTCGGGTACTGTTCATCGTGTGCTTCTCCGGCGAATTCCCGTCGTTTCCGGCCATCGTTTTTCACGTTTGAGATAGCGTTGGACTCCTCTCAGCAAGCTCTTTCATTCCATACCGATTTTGGAGGCTGTCGTTGGCTGGAGAAAAAGCACGAAGTTGCTGTTTTCGTGCGTGTATTTCGCTGTTCAGGTAGCCGTTAGTTTTAGTTGTTGAAATATTGTTCCTAGACTTCAATTGAGCTTCCTGTTAAGTTTTATGGGTTAGAATTGAGCGCTGGTTTTAAGTGTATAGATTCCAGCCGTGACTTTCTTTGTTTGGCCGTGAGTTTTGTTGTGTAATGCCTGAGATCTTGCATATGTTTAGCAGGTTGATTCAGATTTCTTGAGGCTTGAATTGTGGTAATTGTTGCACCAAATCAGGTACGGGTTGAGCTTGTAAATTCAGCGTGTTTATGGCTTGGATAAAATGGCTGGTTGCTGAATTGTTTCTGCCCTGGTTGTAGATGCTGGCCGAGAGTTATGCCTTGTATAATTTCTTGGTGTAATTGTTGTTGTGCATATGATTATGCTTGTTGATTGTCCAGCATGTTGCATACACTCATCGGCATGTTATTTCATTTCAGCTTTTGCAGCCATTGTTTTGTTGTTGTTGCTCTGTTCTTACCAGGATGCGAGGGCGAGCGGCGATACCGCACTCTCATCTCCCTATTGGGTTTGTTAGCCCCTATGCGCCGAGTGGTTAAATACCACAGTTCATAGGTTGGGAAACGGCAGATCGAGCTGTTTGATGCATCTGGTATTCGTGTGTGGTGTCAAGGCGAGTGTCTCATTACCACACTTTGAACACACCCCGTGGCCACTGTTGTTGCAAATTCCGTTGAGCTGTGCATTGAGTTATTTGGCTCCCTTCCTTGGTTGTAGCCTCTGGTTGTTGTTCCTGGTCTCATGCATAGCATCTACATTTTATTCTTGCTGTTTACTGCTCTTTTATAGTTGCTCTCCGTACTGGGGTTTGCCCCCATGTCCTCTGGGGCTTGGTTTGTTTTCCTTGCCTGTTTTGTTGTTCAGGTTATCCAGCTGGTCGTGGAGCGGTTGTGGTTGTTACCAGGTATCTGATACATGTTTATGTTGTAATGTTGTCGTGGGCTTGTAGCCTTTGTTTGTTGGTGGTTTTGTTAAACTGGGATATCTATTTTGAGTATTGTTGTATTTTTAATTATATCGTTTTAAACCGTCTGACATTTTTGGTATCAAAGCTTAAGCTGGGATAAGCTCGATTTCTTTGATCACACTTGAGTCTAGGCACAGTGTCGTGTGTTGCATGTGCTTGGATATGTGATTATGTGCTGCATATTGTTGTGATATCTATGTTGTATCTGTTCTCTGTTGCCTTATCCTGTTGAGTGATTGTAGATGCCGCCTAGACGTCGTGGTAGAGGTAGGGGCAGTTTGAGGAATCGGCAGGATATAACGAGGATCGGCGTAGTGCTCCTAGTCGTACTCGTAGTAGACATGATGAGGAGGAGGAAGTTGGTGACTTGCCTACCCCTGTGGAGAGGATGGACGTTGTGATAGCGAGGTTTCAGAGGATGAACCCTCAGGTCTTCAATGGCGACGAGTCGAGCGAGGATGCAGATTCGTGGCTTCAGAACATCACTGGTCTTTTCGATCGTGTCCAGTATGACAATGAGCATCGGTTGAGTTTGGTGACCCTTCATCTTAGAAAGGGTGCAGAGCGCTGGTGGCGAGGTGCTTGTAGTACTTTGTTGGAGACCTGCGTTGGGATTACTTGGGACAGCTTTGCGAGACTTTTAGGCAGGAGTATGTTCCTGAGTCTTATGCGAATGCCCGTGAGCGGGAGTTTGATCATCTGGAACAGGGCTCGATGTCTGTTCGTGAGTATGCTCGGAAATTTTCTTCTTTGTTGGCGTACGTTCCGCACGTTTCTGGTCGGGAGAGGGCCAAGAGGACCAGATTCTTAGAGGGTTTGAATGAGGAACTGTATCAGATGGTGCTGACAAGAAAACCCAAGACTTATGCTGAAGCAGTTGATAATGCTATTGATATTGAGGAGGGTTTGAGGAGTCGTCGTGCTCGTAGGCAGCAGGTAGCGCAGAGTGGTCGTCCTGATATTCAGGGAGCGCAATCTTCGGAGTCCTCCCAGTCAACCCATCAGACCCAGCAGCAGCAGCAGCCGCAGGTGGCACAGCAGTCTGGCTGTTAGAGGTTTCGACCCCGCGGTCAACAGTTCAAGAAGAAGTCTGGTTCTGGATCGTCTGGTTCAGGTAGCTCGAGTAGCAGTGGTTCTCGAGCTGAGTTTTGTGGTTTTTGTGGTTGAAAGAATCCTTCTACCCAGTGTGTCGGTGTGCAGGGCTCCGGCAATATTTGTGGTCAGTATGGGCATTTTGCTAGGGTGTGTCCGTCAGTGGGATCGCAGCAGGCTGTAGCCCCATCTCAGTCGACCCCGCGGTCAACAGTTCAAGAAGAAGTCTGGTTCTGGATCGTCTGGTTCAGGTAGCTCGAGTAGCAGTGGTTCTCGAGCTGAGTTTTGTGGTTTTTGTGGTTGAAAGAATCCTTCTACCCAGTGTGTCGGTGTGCAGGGCTCCGGCAATATTTGTGGTCAGTATGGGCATTTTGCTAGGGTGTGTCCGTCAGTGGGATCGCAGCAGGCTGTAGCCCCATCTCAGGGTCGTGGAGGATAGTCTAGGGGTCGTCCCCCTCAGTTTCAGCCTCCCAGGATTGGTGAGACTCCGTTCAGTCCGTTCCAGCAGCCTGGTCCGTCGCGATTTGTACAGTCGTCTCAGCCGTTTTATTCTGGACCTCAGCATGCTCAGGCCAACGTCATGACTAGGGAGCAGGCGGAGGAGACACCGAGTCGGGTGATCGCAGGTACTTGTCTTGTTTTCGATTTTCCTGCACGTGTGTTGTTTGACACCGGTGCATCGCATTCTTTTGTCTTTGATTCTTTTGCTATCGAGCATGGTTTGCATACCATTTCTTTGCGCGATGTTGTTTCTGTTTCTACCCCTGGAGGTGTAAGCCTGTTTTCCCAGGAGGTTTTGTTAGATGGTGTTTTGAGATTTGGAGAGCATGTGTTGGTGGTAAATTTGATCCGTCTGATGTTGTGGGATTTCGATTTTATTGTTGGGATGGACGTGTTGTCCAACTACAGGGCCTCCGTGGATTGCTTCCATGGGATTGATCCTTTTAGGCCTTTGTCTGGCGAGAAGTGGGACTTCTACGGTCAGGATTCTCGATCGAAGATCCCTTTAGTCTCAGCGATGGAGATGTTTAGTTTGTTGTCCTTAGGGAATGCTGGCTTCATTATTTACGCTTTGGATGCGTCTTCTTCTTCTCGTGTGCAGCTCAGTGACATTCTCGTGGCGTGATATTTTCCCGATGTGTTCCCGGAGGAGATTCCTGGTTTTCCTCCTAGGCGAGAGATTGACTTCAGCATTGAGCTGGTGCCTGGCGCAACTCCGATTTCTCGTGCCCCGTATCATTTGGCGCCTGCGGAGTTGAGAGAACTCAAGGTGCAGTTGGACGATTTGCTGGAGAAAGGTTTCATACGACCTAGTATGTCGCCGTGGGGAGCGCCCTTTTTGTTTGTGAAGAAGAAGGATGGCTCAATGCGGATCTGCATTGATTTCCGCCAGTTGAATAAAGCGACTGTTAAGAACAAGTACCCTTTACCTAGGATCGATGATCTGTTTGATCAGCTGCAAGGTTCTGCGATGTATTCGAAGATTTACTTGTGTTCCGGGTACCATCAGCTGAGAGTAAGAGATAAAGATGTCGCAAAGAATGCTTTTCGTACAAGGTACGGACATTTTGAGTTCTTGGTTATGCCGTTTGGGTTGACCAACGCGCCTGCAGTCTTTATGGATCTGATGAACCGGGTCTTCAGAGAGTTCATAGATCAGTTCGTGATAGTGTTTATTGACGACATCTTGGTATATTCTAAGACTCCTTTAGAGCATAAGGAGCACCTGAGAATTGTCCTACAAACGTTGAGAGACCAGCAGATATATGCTAAATTCTCCAAGTGCGAGTTTTGGCTGGATCGCGTCGTATTTTTGGGTCATGTTATTTCAGCCGAGGGGATTTCCGTGGATCCCAGTAAGGTTGATGCTGTTCTGAACTGGGAGCGTCCCAGGAATGTGTCAAAGATTCGCAGTTTCTTGGGTCTGGCTGGCTATTATCGTCGTTTCATTGAAGGATTTTCGAGCATAGCAAAGCCGATGACTCAACTGACACAAAAGGACAAGCGTTTTGTGTGGACTGAGCAATGTGAGAATGCGTTTCAATTGCTCAAGGAGAAACTGACTACTGCACCTGTGTTGGCTCTGCCGTCCGGATCAGGTGGTTTCGTTGTTTGTTCTGATGCTTCGCTCAATGGATTGGGTTGTGTTTTGATGCAGAATGGTCGAGTCATTGCGTATGCCTCGCG
Source organism: Dorcoceras hygrometricum (assembly GCA_001598015.1). Classification (NCBI taxonomy): domain Eukaryota; kingdom Viridiplantae; phylum Streptophyta; class Magnoliopsida; order Lamiales; family Gesneriaceae; genus Dorcoceras; species Dorcoceras hygrometricum. The sequence continues at coordinate 174,797 of KV014238.1, read as the reverse complement.
GCAGTTGAAACCGCATGAGACTCGTTATCCAGTCCATGATTTGGAGTTTGCAGCGGTGGTTTTTGCGCTGAAGATCTGGCGTCATTACCTGTATGGCGAGCAATTTGTGGTGAATTCGGACCACAAAAGTTTGTAGTATCTGTTTTCGCAGCCCGATTTGAATATGAGACAGCGTCGTTGGATGGAGCTGCTAAAGGACTTTGATTGCTAGATCAAGTATCAGCCTGGGAAGTCGAACGTAGTGGCCGATGCTTTGAGCAGGAAGGTTAGTGAGATGCTTGCTTCGCTGTATATCTCTAAGGATCAGGAGAATCTTAATACTACTGGTTGGAGATTCTACCCGACTGATGATTGCGTTGTGGTTTCTTCTTTCCAAGTGGAGCCGCAGATTTTTTCTAGTATTCGAGCAGCTCAAAGGACTGATCCTTCCATCCACGAGCTGAAGTTAAAGGTCAGGGCTGGATAACTTGAAGATTATTCTGTTTCTTCTGATGGTTTCTTGAGGTTTCGTGGCAGGCTGGTTGTGCCTAACCTCATTGATTTGAAGGAAGAGATCCTTCGAGAAGCGCACTGCAGTAGACACAGTGTTCATCCTGGTGCACGGAAGATGTACCATGCGTTGAAGTCGCACTTCTGGTGGGCTGGCCTAAAGAGCGACGTTTCTTGATTCGTTGCTCGATGTTTGAACTGTCAGATGGTAAAGGTCGAGAGGATGAGACCTGGTGGTCTGTTGCAAAGTTTGGAAGTTCCCCAATGGAATTGGGAGCACATAGCTATGGATTTCGTGACGCATCTGCCTTGTTCCAGCAGATGATGCGATGCTATTTGGGTGGTTATCGACCGGTTGTCGAAGTCTGCACATTTTATTCCCTACGGTATGACCTTTTCTCTGAAGAAAATGGCGAAACTGTACGTGGATTTCGTGGTTAGATTGCACGGTGTGCTTGTTTCGATCATCTCAGACCGAGATCCAAGGTTTACTTCCAGGTTTTGGAAGAGTCTGCAAACAGCTTTGGGTACCAGATTGGCTATGAGTACCGCGTATCACCCCCAAACAGATGGCCAATCTGAGCGAACTATCCAGACGTTTGAGGATATGTTACGAACTGTTGTGTTGGATTTCAGAGGTAACTGACAAGATGCGTTGTCTTTGGTAGAGTTTTCCTACAATAACAGCTATCAAGTGACGATTGGCATGGCGCCGTTTGAGGCTTTGTACGGCAGGAAGTGCAGATCGCCGGTATGTTGAGAAGAAGTGGGGGAGAAGCATCTATCTGCCCCAGACTTTGTGCAGCAAATTAAGGATCATGTGGATCTAATTCGACAGCGGATGAAAGCTGCCCAGGATCGCCAAACCAGTTATGCGAATAAGAGGCGTCAACCTCTAGAGTTTCAGGTTGGTGATCAGGTATTTCTCAAAGTTTCTCCGTTTCGCAATTTTATGTGCTTTGGACACAAGGGAAAGTTAGCCCCTTGTTACGTCGGACCGTATGAAATTATCGAAAGGATTGGCCTGTTAGCGTATAGGCTGTTGTTGCCTCCGTAATTATCTCTACATGATGTCTTCCATGTTTCCATGTTGAGGAAGTACGAGCCAGATCCGTATCATGTGTTGAGAACTGACGAGGTTGAGCTAGATCAGACGTTGAGCTATCAAGAATATCCCTTGCAGATCCTTGGTAGAAAAGAGAAACAATTGAGGAATAATACCATTCTGTTGGTGATGGTGCAATGGAGCAAGCATGGCAGAGAAGAAGCTACATGGGAGCTGGAAGAAAAGATGCAGCGCGAGTGGCCGCATCTGTTTGAGTAGCTGTTGTGCTAGATTCCCGGTAGTTGTAGTTTTGGTTGTAATTCTTTCCTAGTTGTTGTTATTTTCTTGCTCAGTTATCTTGAACTCTTGGCCATGTGTTAGGCGAATTTCTGTTTTGTTAACCTGTTGTTGAGTTGCATTTTCAGAGTTGTTGTTTGATTTCGGGGACGAAATCCTTTTTAGTGGGGGAGAAATGTGAGACCTGATTTGGTAATAAAGATTAATTGTTGAATTAATCGATTTTTGAGGAATTCTGGGCGTTCGGAATTCTTTTTGGAGGTTTCGTTTGCATTTCCGGGTCAGAAATCACATTTAGAGCAATTCTGGAAATTTTGGAATTTTCGAGTTTGAAATCTGATTTTGTGAGAAATCTGAATTGTTGGTGAAATCTGCTCGGTTTTTGTGAAATCT
>KV014238.1:147977-158838 GCA_001598015.1 Dorcoceras hygrometricum | reverse complement strand
AAAAGGCAAGATAGTAGAGCTCGAAGAGGTTCGAGAACCAATTGAAGTACCAAGTGAATCTCCCGCACCTACAGACCAGTACCAGAAATGGTCGCACCTAGGAGATCCGAAAGGGTCCCTAGGTCTCCTGAGAGATATGGTTTTCTCCTTGAAGATGATCAAGGTGATCAAGTTGTTGGATCTGATCCAAGAACTTTCAAGGAGGCAATTTCCGATGCTGATTCTAATTTGTGGCTTGAAGCAATGCAGTCTGAGTTTGACTCAATGCATGCGAACCAAGTCTAGACTCTTGTTAACCCTCCCGAAGGAATTGTTCCTATTGGGTGTAAATGGGTATACAAGAGGAAACTTGGGCCTGATGGTAAGGTAATGACCTACAAGGCACGACTGGTCGCGAAAGGTTACACTCAAAGGCAAGGTGTTGACTATGATGAAACCTTTTCACCAGTCGCAATGTTCAAGTCAATTAGAATCTTATTAGACATAGCCGCATGGTACGATATGAGATATGACAAATGGATGTGAAAACTGCGTTCCTTAATGGAAACATTAAGGAAGAGATCTATATGACGCAGCCTGAGGGTTTCACATCTGTACGAAGTGAGCATAAGGTATGCAAACTTCAGAGATCAATTTACGGTCTCAAACAAGCATCGAGGAGTTGGAACGTGAGATTCGATGAAACAATTAAGGAATTTGGTTTCATCAAGAATCCCGAGGAGCCATGTGTATATAAGAAGGTAGTTAAAAGCGTTGTGATATTCCTCGTACTTTATGTTGATGACATTCTGCTCATTGGTAATGATGTAGGAATGATGCAATCAACTAAAGTATGGTTGTCTAGTAGATTCTCGATGAAGGACATGGGTGAAGCATCCTATATTCTTGGAATACAGATCTATTGGGATAGATCGAAACGGATGCTCGGACTCACCCAAGCTACCTACATCGATACCATACTTGAGCGGTTCTCTATGGAAGAGTCCAAGAGAGGACACCTACCTATGTGCCACGGGGTCACTCTATCTAAGTCGATGTGTCCGAAGACTGATGAGGAGATAGAGAGCATGGCACGTGTGCCATATGCCTCGGCAATAGGTAGTATTATGTATGGCATGATCTCAACTAGACCGGATGTCGCATACGCTCTGAGTGTCACGAGCCGCTACCAGGCCAACCCCGGCCAATTGCATTGGAAGGCTGTGAAGGATATTCTTAAGTACTTGCGAAGGACTAAGAATATGTTCATGGTCTATGGGGGTGGTGAACTGAAATTGGAAGGCTATATTGATTCTAGCTTCCAGTGTGACGTGGATGACTCGAAGTCTACCTCTGGATTTGTATTCATGCTCAATGGTGGTGCTGTCTCTTGGAAGAGTTCCAAGCAAGACACCATCACGGATTCAACCACTGAGGCTGAGTACATCACAGCATCAGCTGCTGACCAAAGTTGAAGAAAACCCCTGCTAAAAAGGCTGTGTCTCTGAAACGACCAGCTGTTGATACTGCGGTGGCACCTGTGGTGAAGAAGAAGAGGACCACCAAGGGTAAACCAGTCGCAATGGAGACTGTGGCTGTAGCCCAAGAGGCAGTGCCTCTTCAAATTTTTGAGGCTACTGCAGATGCACCAGTTGAACAATCTCCAGTGCCCAAAAGAAAAATTCAGAAGAGAAAACGGAGGTTGGTTCTGTTAGAGTAGATGCCCAACTAGCCAACTTGTGGCGTGTGGGTTTTATAGACTCTTGTATGAAACGATCTTTATATATGATATTCGCATTTTGTTTATGGCGTTCTTTATTTTCATTATGATTATATTGTTAACAATTGTGTTGGATAAAGACCTAGAATGCACCATAGTGTATGATTAGATGTGATAGTGGGTATGACGGCTATCATGAAACACATCTAATAGTCACCGTGTATTCTGAACTTGTTCCTAGTCGATTGGGCCGTCAAAATGAGGATAAGGCCGCCCGATCTTGAGACTAGCATCTGCGATGCGAAGTACCATGTTTCATTGGTAGGGAACATTGTGATGTTCTGAGCATGCAGATGGATAGTGACCAGGTGATCTATCGAACTACCCTCGTTCGTACTTTCCAAGTGGTTACCATTTGTCGAGTGGATAAGTCCGAGGTCTTGGTTGTACTGATTAGTCCTCACTACTCGAAACTTCATTGAGGCTCTACATGATAGGCGTCTGTTGGATCTGTTTTTACAGATCCTGATTAAGTCTTTGAATTACACAAAACCTATTATTGTGTTTCTAACTATTCTAATTAAGTGTGCAGATTCTATGTATCGAAGAAGACGATCAGCATCTATAATTGTCCAGCAGTTGGTTCGCAATATATTGATTCAGCAGTTGGTTTGGTGTTCATGGAATCGGCAGTTGAATTAGCGATGGAGACGTCCAGAGTTAAATCAGTTGTTCGTAATCAGGCGGAGGCCAAGTTGAATCAGCTGGAGCATGATAATCCAGCTGGAACAATAACAACCAGCTGAAGAGCTAAAGTGCGAAGTAAACCAGCTGGATCTGGAATCAAGAAGCTTGATGGAGAAAGCTATCGAAGAAGAAGATTCGAGTTATAAGTACTGCTGACGAATCTGTTAGCAGTCGCAAAGATATAAGTACTGTTGATGAATCTATCAACAGTCGCTATTCAAGAAGAAGAAGAAGCGTAGATGGAGCTGGAACGAAGAAGTTCAGCAGGAAGCTACTGTTGGATATCAGCAGATGAGAAGAGGCGCTAGATATGGAATGAGCTGTGATGACATCAACCTTGATGTCATCACAATCAGCAGATGGCTTTCAGCAGATGAAGCGAAGCGCTAAAGAAGAAGCGACGTCGTGTTGAGATTCAGCAGATGGATTAGTGCTGATGACGTCATCGGTAACGTCATCATATTCAGCAGATGGTTTGAGCATCCAGTCGCAAGCTACTGTTCATCAGCAGATGATATTTGGAGATTAGCGATTGCAAAACGATGTCGTTTACATAAGTTGATACGACAGCGTTTTGCTCTTGCACTAAAGATTCAGCAGGAAGACTTTGCGTTGTTATTTCAGCAGATGAAGCTACAGTGGATCCAGTCGCAACGCAAAGAATTCCAGACGCAATGTTTTTGAGCATCCAGTCGCAAGAAGATTCAGGCGAAGCTTTTGGACAACCAGACGCAAGCAACAGCAGCATCCAGTCGAGAGATTATTTGAATCAGCTGTTGCTAATCAACCGGTCGCAAGCTTTGCATATTCAGTCGACTTGGTTCCCAGGCGCAAAGAATTGAAGAAGGAGCAAAGTGCAGCAGTCGTGGTGATAATATCAGCAGCGAAGCAGTTGACAACTTACTCAAAGATGTTTGTCAACTGCTGAGCTCAATTCAAATGGCGAAAGCGACAGAAGCCTGCAAAAGAAAAGGACACAAAGTACTGTTCCCCTGTCTGTACTTTACAGAGGAGCGTTGCATTAAAATGGAAAGAAGACAAGATAGCCATCTGGAGCACTGATCAGTTTTGGAAGCTTTCCAACGGGAAGATTTCTACAGAGGCTATATATTCGAGGCAACGCCAATTGAAGAAGTGTTCGTGTGTTCAGTTGAAAGAGAGCGAGACACTGAGTGTTCGTTCAGTTGGTGCAACTACATACTGTGGTAGAATTACTTTGAATATACAGTGCACCAACAGAGGGAAAAATGTAGAGATAGACGAAGCAATCAACCGCCATTAGAGAGGAGCTTTTCACGAGTGTTGATTGCTGAGTCTAGTTTTAGCTTGTATTAGAGCATGTCCCTCGTGTGTGAGAAAAACAGAGAGATGAGAGCTACAATGTATCAATCTCACACACCCGGATTCATTCACATCTGTTTGTGAATGAATCTCGAAATATGTTCACAGTTCCCGTCCAAGCATGAAGACGTAAAACTCTTGTGTATGTAGTCAGTCACACAGTTGAGGCTGTTGTGCATTTGAGAAGTAGTGGATCCTTCCAAGGTGGAAGAAGGGGAGATGTAGGACATTGAGGTCCGAACTTCCAGAAACAAATATGCTGTGTTGAGTATCGTGTTCTTTAAGCTTTTTGTACTGCATATTTTACTTAGCATTCTAGCACGCATCTCACGCATAAGCATAAATCAGCACGCACGTATTTCAGCAGACTATACACTTTGCATCGCATTTCAGCAGCACACAAGCACGAGTCTTGAACAGATTTATGTTATACATAAATCTGTTTGAGTTGTTTTGAAATATAGGATTCAGTTCTGGTATTTTTCGCATGATTTTTAAATCATACCAGATCTATTTCCGGTGCTCTGGTTATTGTAAATGTTCAAGAACAACGAGCTATTGCAGCTCAAGTGTGTATCGGCAGCGCGCAAAATTTAAAATGGTTGTCAAAACAGCGCCTGCTGATCTTTTTGATCCTTAAAACGGACCATCAAGTGGTATCAGAGCAGGTTTGTTCTTGAACGAGCACTAATTTTAAAAACACAGGTGCTATGTTTTAAATGTTTTAACTATTTTGAGAAACTTATTTTATGAAGGCCAGATCTGTTTTTATATAAAACCGGTTTTTCGCTTGATGAACTGTCGGGATGCGCGAGTCTCGGGCAGATGCCAAGCTTCTATTTTTCATTGTGCTGTAAGATCACTTGGAGCGAGGCTCAGTGACAAGCACATGGGGCGAGATAGAAGAAAGAAAAATCTGAGCTGTTCTCTGTACTGGTTTTTCATAATTTTAAGTAACTCAGTAGCACGTGTTATTTAAAATATTTCGATGCTCTGATTTGTTTTTAAATTGTTCTGTTTTGCGGATTCCAGCTGATGCAAAATTTTGAAGTTTAAAAATGATTTGAGCTCATGTTATAAAAGACAGGGAGAGTGGCGTCACTGTCGTTTATAACTTTGAGTAATGCATCAGCTTCTGTTTTGAAAATCATATATTGTTGCATACGGTGCTTCCCAAAGCAGTTTTGTTTTTCAAAGTTAAAACTCCTGCTGTTTCGTTGTTTTTGTTGAAATAGTGTAGGGAGAGCTTTTGATTTAAATCGGGAAGTCCAGCAGTTCACTCTCTTTTTGATTCCCACAAAAAGGGAGAGAATTGTTAGAACATGCATTGTTTATTTAAGGTTTTGTGTAAATCAAAAAGGGAGAGATTGTTGGATCTGTTTTTACAGATCCTGATTAAGTTTTGAATTACACAAAACCTATTATTGTGTTTCTAACTATTCTAATTAAGTGTGCAGATTCTATGTATCGAAGAAGACGATCAGCAGCTATAATTGTCCAGCAGTTGGTTCGCAATATATTGATTCAGCAGTTGGTTTGGTGTTCATGGAATCGGCAGTTGAATTAGCGATGGAGACGTCCAGAGTTAAATCAGTTGTTCGTAATCAGGCGGAGGCCAAGTTGAATCAGCTGGAGCATGATAATCCAGCTGGAACAATAACAACCAGCTGAAGAGCTAAAGTGCGAAGTAAACCAGCTGGATCTGGAATCAAGAATCTTGATGGAGAAAGCTATCGAAGAAGAAGATTCGAGTTATAAGTATTGCTGACGAATCTGTTAGCAGTCGCAAAGATATAAGTACTGTTGATGAATCTATCAACAGTCGCTATTCAAGAAGAAGAAGAAGCGTAGATGGAGCTGGAACGAAGAAGTTCAGCAGGAAGCTACTGTTGGATATCAGCAGATGAGAAGAGGCGCTAGATATGGAATGAGCTGTGATGACATCAACCTTGATGTCATCACAATCAGCAGATGGCTTTCAGCAGATGAAGCGAAGCGCTAAAGAAGAAGCGACGTCGTGTTGAGAATCAGCAGATGGATTAGTGCTGATGACGTCATCGGTAACGTCATCATATTCAGCTGATGTTTTGAGCATCCAGTCGCAAGCTACTGTTCATCAGCAGATGATATTTGGAGATTAGCGATTGCAAAACGATGTCGTTTACATAAGTTGATACGACAGCGTTTTGCTCTTGCACTAAAGATTCAGCAGGAAGACTTTGCGTTGTTATTTCAGCAGATGAAGCTACAGTGGATCCAGTCGCAACGCAAAGAATTCCAGACGCAATGTTTTTTAGCATCCAGTCGCAAGAAGATTCAGGCGAAGCTTTTGGACAACCAGACGCAAGCAACAGCAGCATCCAGTCGAGAGATTATTTGAATCAGCTGTTGCTAATCAACCAGTCGCAAGCTTTGCATATTCAGTCGACTTGGTTCCCAGGCGTAAAGAATTGAAGAAGGAGCAAAGTGCAGCAGTCGTGGTGATAATATCAGCAGCGAAGCAGTTGACAACTTACTCAAAGATGTTTGTCAACTGCTGAGCTCAATTCAAATGGCGAAAGCGACAGAAGCCTGCAAAAGAAAAGGACACAAAGTACTGTTCCCCTGTCGATACTTTACAGAGGAGCGTTGCATTAAAATGGAAAGAAGACAAGATAGCCATCTGGAGCACTGATCAGTTTTGGAAGCTTTCCAACGGGAAGATTTCTACAGAGGCTATATATTCGAGGCAACGCCAATTGAAGAAGTGTTCGTGTGTTCAGTTGAAAGAGAGCGAGACACTGAGTGTTCGTTCAGTTGGTGGAACTACATACTGTGGTAGAATTACTTTGAATATACAGTGCACCAACAGAGGGAAAAATGTAGAGATAGACGAAGCAATCAACCGCCATTAGAGAGGAGCTTTTCACGAGTGTTGATTGCTGAGTCTAGTTTAGCTTGTTAGAGCATGTCCCTCGTGTGTGAGAAAAACAGAGAGATGAGAGCTTAAATGTATCAATCTCACACACCCGAATTCATTCACATCTGTTTGTGAATGAATCTCGAAATATGTTCACAGTTCCCGTCCAAGCATGAAGACGTAAAACTCTTGTGTATGTAGTCAGTCACACAGTTGATGCTGTTGTGCATTTGAGAAGTAGTGGATCCTTCCAAGGTGGAAGAAGGGGAGATGTAGGACATTGAGGTCCGAACTTCTAGAAACAAATATGCTGTGCTGAGTATCGTGTTCTTTAAGCTTTCTGTACTACATATTTTACTTAGCATTCTAGCACGCATCTCACGCATAAGCATAAATCAGCACACACGTATTTCAGCAGACTATACACTTAGCATCGCATTTCAGCAGCACACAAGCACGAGTCTTGAACAGATTTATGTTATACATAAATCTGTTTGAGTTGTTTTAAAATATAAGATTCAGTTCTGGTATTTTCCGCATGATTTTTAAATCATACCAGATCTGTTTCCGGTGCTCTGGTTATTGTAAATGTTCAAGAACAACGAGCTATTGCAGCTCAAGTGTGTATCGGCAGCGCGCAAAATTTAAAATGGTTGTCAAAACAGCGCCTGCTGATCTTTTTGATCCTTAAAACGGACCATCAGCGTCTCACTTTGACCCGTTTGCCGACTCACTTGGGGTCATTAGGCGGCGTGATTGGGTGAGATCCCGATGCATGTAGGAGTCGATGCTTCGTTGTCGAGGATTCACCGCTCGCTCTCATGCGTGGATATCCTATGCTATCTGAGGGGATAATAGTGTATAAATCCTTGGCAAGAGTACTAGAAGTGTTTTAGGTAAATGGGTTTACCTAGTAACACTCGCGATGTCACTATTCGATCTCCAAGATGTATGCATAGCTATCGGATCTCTAGCGACTCTCGATTTACCAATTGGTCGTTGATCTGATCGGGATATATGTGTTGAAAGGACCGTACTGTACGCTAACCAGACCAACTGGTTCTTGCAGGCACTATCAGTGATACCTATGGGATCATGGCGCGATGTTGCTAGGCGCTTTACCATGATCCGTTGGGCAAGTCCGAAATCGTGATTTCGAAGCCGCAATGGTTGCGGGCCCACGGCTAGCTGTATCCCTGAACCATTGAGGGCCACACAAGTACTGGACTCATGATTCCCGCACGGAAACTGAGCTCAATGTTTTGAGCATAGGAAGAGGATTTTAGGGAGTGCGACTTTCTAAAAGTCAACAGGGGTCAAATTGCGATTTCCCGCTGTTGAGGGGCAAAACTGTCATTTTTGACTAGGTATCTGAAAATTTGTTTTTCATGTCATAGCATTCAGTTTTGGAAACTTAGTCGATCGGTCCGATCTGATCGTCTATCGGAGTTATGATGAAACCGCAGTGATTTAAATGAACCGAATGTTCATATGGACTGGGTATGACCCAAGTCCATTGGGCCGGTTCAAACCCATCTACCACCTTTATTAAGTTAAGATGATTAGGGCTTAATCACAAGAATCATAATAATAACCCTAGCTCCAATCACCTTGGCCGCCGTCCCCACTCCACCTCTCCTACCTCTCGGCCGCGCCTCTTGCCACGCGCCTCCGCCGTCGGCCACGCGCCGGACATGTTCCGGCCATCGTGAAGAGGTGTTTCCGATCGTGCCAAAATCCATCAGCTTTCTAGTGCAGGCTGATTGGAGGAAGATTGAATCCGGTCGTGGACCTGATTGGAGAATCTACCGCCGCCTACAGTTTGAAGTGCCGGTTTCCTCGTGAAACTGGTCGGAGCCAGGCGCCTAGACGCCAGCAAGGTAATTATCTACGAACACCCTATGAATGTTTGTAGATTTTATTGAATGTATTGAACACTTTCCGGGCAATTTTTGTTTTTCCACTGCGCCCCAGGAAGTGGGATCCGGATCCGCCACCGCTATTCCAACACCTGTAGCCCGATTAGAATCCATCCGCATGTTCTTAGCTTATGCTGCATGTAAAGACTTTAAGGTTTTTCAAATGGATGTTAAGAGGGCATTTCTTAATGGCATCTTAACAGAGGAAGTGTATGTTGCACAACCTCCTGGCTTCGTTGATCATACATATCCAAATCACGTTTACAAAATGGACAAAGCTCTATATGGGTTGAAGCAAGCACCCAGAGCTTGGTATGATACACTGTCTAAATTCCTTATCGAGCATGATTTCACTATAGGCACAGTTGATAAGACGCTATTTAAATTTTTGAACTCTGATCTTGTTCTGTTGTGCAAATTTATGTTGATAACATTATATTTGGGTCAACTAACCCCAAACTATGCCAGAAATTTGAGATGAGCATTATGGGAGAGCTGACATTCTTTCTAGAACTTCAAGTGAGACAGCTTGACAATGGGATTTTTATTAATCAATTAAAATACACGAAAGAACTGCTGAAGAAGTTTGGCATGGAAAATTGTTCAGCAGCAGCAACTCCTATGAGCTCATCAATCAAATTGGACAAAGACGAAGCTGGATCTGCCATTGAGGTATCATTATATCGCGGTATTATAGGCTCCCTGCTTCACCTAACTGCTAGCAGACCAGACATCATGTTTTCCATCTGTATGTGTGCTAGATTCCAAGCGGAGCCAAAGCAATCGCATTACATAGCAGTAAATCGGATCTTAAAGTACTTAAAAGGAACTTCCAACGTGGGTCTTTGGTATCCCAAAGACTCAATCTTTCAACTAATCGGTTATACTGATGCATATTATGCAGGATGCAGGATTGATCGGCGAAGCACCAGTGGGACTTTTCAATTCTTAGGAGATCAATTGATTTCCTTGTTCAGTAAGAAGCAGACCTCAATTGCAACATCCACAGCTGAAGCAGAGTACTTAGCAGCTGGAAGCTGTAGTGCTCAGATTCTATGGATACAACACCAGCTAAAGGACTATGGCATTGATGCTTCTGAAGCACCTATTCTCTGTGACAACACCAGTGCCATCGTGATTACTCAAAATCCAGTGCTGCACTCTAGTACAAAGCACATCGACATCAGGCATCATTTCATAAGAGATCATGTACTCAAGAAGGACGTCAGGTTGGAGTATGTGTCGACTGATCAGCAAGTAGCTGACATCTTCACAAAGCCTCTACCAGATGCTAAGTTCTCTTATTTCAGAAATATTCTTGGTCTCTTAGAACTGGCTTGATTTGCCCATGTGCTAACAATTGCAGGTTGAAAAGCTTATGTGGTTCTCAGATCTGAGTCTACTATTCAGGGGGAACGTGGAATCATCAGATTTGGTACACTCTACTCTCAGACTTCGATGGACCTCAGCTTCAGGGGGAACATCAGATCTGAATTGATAAGCATTGAGTCAGTTGAATGCGTGAAAATCTGAACCTACTCAGATTTGGCGCATATACAACTGATGCTTATAAGTGGTCAGATCTGGTAACCTCTGATGAAATATAAATATTTAAGGCTGTGACGTAATTTATAAAATGGCGCCTGTTTTTATTTTACCATTCCCCCCCCCCTTTGCGGTTATTTCTCAAAATGATTTTCAAAAGTCTTTTCAAATCTTGTCAAAAATTATTTCGAAAATCTTTCCAAAATCCTTATCGCGCCATCGGATGATTGACACGTGTTGTCATAATACGAAACGTCACATCTACATGGTAACGTGAAGCGTTTCATTTTCCGATCTACTTTCTATAATTATATTACGTCGATATATTCTTTCTAACCCTTAATTTGCGAAATTTACTTTCTTGCTATCTTGTGTTAGAGTAGATGCCCAACTAGCCAACTTGTGGCGTGTGGGTTTTCATTGACTCTTGTACAAACGATCTTTATATATGATATTCGCATTCTTTTAATATGGCATTCTTTACTTTCATTATGTGTAATGATTTACAATTGTGTTGAGTAAAGGCCTAGATTACACTAAAGCGTATGTTAGATGTGATAGTGGGTATGACGGCTATCATGAAACACATCTAATAGTCGCTGTGTATTCTGAACATGTTCCTAGTCGATTGGGCCGTCAAAATAAGGATAAGGCCGCCCGAGTTCGAGACTAGTATATGCGATGCGAAGTACCATGTTTCATTGGTAGGGA
>KV014238.1:87632-135711 GCA_001598015.1 Dorcoceras hygrometricum | reverse complement strand
TTCGTTCCGGCCTAGTTTTTCGTGGAGGATCCGATCGTGCTGATCTCGTCAGGACTTCTAGTGCAGTCTGACGAAGGAGCCTCGAGTCTGGTCGTGGACCGGATTGACGAATCTACCGCAATCAACCGAGAAGCGCCGGGTTCTTGAAACACCGGTTGGAGCCAGGCACAAGTGCCAGACAGGTGACTTGCTAAACACCCTATGTATGTCGATACATATGATTGTTTGATTATTCGTATTGATCGCATCCCGGTTAAATTTTTGTTCTTCCGCTGCCTGCCGGGGTGCGGATCCGGATCCTCCCAACATCTTGTGCTCTTGTTTTTACTTGCTTACCTTTGCAGAGAATCTATCGTTCAGCATCTTAATCGTATCATAAATGGCCTCTTATTTGATCAACAACACCGTGCAAGTCTACGTCGCCTCAGTTCTAGGTATGGACCACGAAGGGGTGGTTTCTATGTTCGAAGCCCTGGTGGCAACTGGCCTCAGTGGATTTCTGGGATGCTCCTCGTCCTTATTTGAAGTTGCTCTGGTGGAGTTCCTTCACAATGCCTCTGTCAGGGATGGTATAGTTGTAAGTACGGTACAAGGAAAACCGGTGGCTATTTCAGAGGAACTGTTTGCTAGCACTTTTGAGCTACCGATGGAGGGTCTGACTGATTTGCATGAAGTGTCTCAGGATCTTATTCTTGAAGCAAGGCGTGCCTTCTCTTATAGTGGTAAATGATTAGTACATCCTGTAAGAAGAGGGAAATGGTGTCTGAGTTTAGGCTGCTGAATGATATCCTGGCAAAGTCCGTTACTGTGAAGGCTGGGTCCTTTGATGCCGTGAATCATGAGAGGTTCCTAATGATGACTGCTATTTACGGGGGCGTGCCTGTAAACTGGTGAAGGTTGTTGAACAAAATTTTCAAGGATATGGTGACTCCAGAGATGAGGCAAGCCAGGGCTATGCGGTGAAGATATGTGTATTGTTGAAAAATGCCCCAGGATTGGAACTGGGTGAATCAAAAGAACCTCTTAAGATTCTTACCGCAAAGACTGTTGGCACGTATCTTGCCAAAAACAAAAATATATATGTTGATGAGGATGAGCTAGTGGTGGCGAAACCTGCAGAGAAAAAGAAGGAAGTGTCTAAGAAGAGACCTACTTCTACTAATGGAACACCGGCTATTAGGAGGAAGAGGACAACGAGGAAAGATACTCCGACCGATAAGAAATTGGGGCTTGTAACAGTAGCGCAAGAAGCTGTTCCTATCCAAATGATATCAGCGGATACCCCTCCTGCTCTTAAACGCAAAGCAACGAAGAGGAGGTTGAAGCTGTCAGCAGGTTCTGATGATGAAATTGTTGAGCATGAATCAGATGTTGTGGATGTTGTAAAGCACCAGAGGGAACAGACAACCGCTGATGATGTGGATAAAATTATTGATACAGTCATTACTGAAACAGCGCAGATGAATACAGATATGGAGGAACCATCTTTAACCAGATCTGATGGTATACTATTTGAGGATACTGAGCACTCGGGTGCTGTCAATGATGAGGATGATAATCTTGATGGAGCTGAAAATGAAATTGCTAGGAAAATGGCATCTTTTACTACACCAAAACAGCTTCTTCAAGAGCCTTTGAAATCTAGGGAGGATGACGACATGTCTGGGTTTAAGCAACCAAGTAAGATAATTGAGTCTGCAGAAACGGAGGAGACAGATATTGAACCAGTTGATACTGAGGAGTTGAATCTAGTTAAGGATTTTGCGACCATGACAGAATCTGAGGACACAGGGTTCGTGAGCAAGGGTCTGGAACCCACTGTCTCTACCACATCTGATGAGATTCAATGTCCCTTGAAGATATTCTGAAACAGATTCCAGTAGACGTGATGTTGCCTTCAGTAACAGCCGCAGAGATTACCAGAATAAAATTCGCACGTAGCATTGAGATTCCGTAAGTCCACGAAGGTGACTGGTACAAGGCCAGTCTCCCTCGAATTGGTACAATTGACAAGGGGAAGGCGCCTCTTGTTGAGGATACAATAAAAGGGCACCCGGCCCGAGAGATGTTCAGTTTGATATGTGCAGATATAGACTTCCTTGTACAGCTTCGTGAGAAGGTAATAGCAGATGTTGTTTCGTTCTTTCATTCCTTCAGTTTAAGTAAATTAGCAGATGTTGAGTTAGTAAAGGATATTATTGTCAAAGAGAAGTAGTTTTTAGCATGGGCAGAGACAAATTCATTAGAGACAGCTGTGAGGCGGCAAGAGTTTACAATTGCCAAATACAGAGAGATGCTTCTGAGGAAATTCTTGGAATCCCATCGCAAACACTTTCAAGCTGGTCAGCCCTCGACAGCAACTTTCTTCAGATCATTGCTTTGCTCTCCAGTGCTCCTACCTTTGCAGTGGAGACACTACAAACATAGATGAGGATTCATGGGCTGAATTGGGAACGCATTTGCAGTTCAAGACTGTTTGAGGGAGAAACCAGAGATCGTGATGCAGTGATTGAACGATCAAATACTTCCACCAGGTCTCTGTGCTAGCTTCGAACCAAAACCATGGTTGATGGGTCTTGGGTTATTCAAGAAGCCAATGACTTATGGAAGCGCCTGCCCAAGCGACCTGTCTCTCTCGAGATAGAATTGTCACCACAGAGGCAATTCAATGATACTCTTGCCCCCCGTGAGTGAATTTTTCAGAGTACTTCACAAACAATGGGCTGATGTCTGTATAGAAGTTGTACAGTTTTCTACAGTCGGTAGCTTGGAACCAATTGGATCACACAATTTTTTTCGAGATATAGTAGCAGTAAGTACAGTGATAGATGTCGCAATAGATGCCACAGACTTTTTTGGTGTTTTTCGCAGAGGTACAGATGTACATATGATTCTTTCAGATTCGAGCTCTTCTAGTTCTGAGTTCGTTCATCCAGATCCTGCCGTTTTTGCTAGTATCTCTCAGCGTCCCCTGGATACAGATTTGACCTCTCCAAATCCCAGTACTACTGATTCTCGTATATTCTTCACTGCAGATGACACTCATATGGGGGTCGACCAGATTTTGATGCCTACTGCACTTACCCCGCAGGATTTCACAGAGCCATTGGCACAGTTCCGCGCTTTGGTCAATCAGATTTCAACGGAGCGTGTGCAGAAGAGGGATGACTCGGAAAAACTCAAGGATATGCTTTTGCTGGAAATTTGGAGCCTTGAGAAGAAGGTTACTGAGATGTTGGTACAACAGGACAGCCTCTATAGAGGTCTGTTTAACAATATGCGACAGGAAATTCAGATTCAGAAGACTGCTCCGTCGCTGGACATTTTGGCTTCTAAACAAAAGCTCATCACTCAGCAGGCTGCCGTTGCCACAGGCCTAGACGATATTCGAAAGGATGTTGATGAAACCAAATCTGCCCTCTCGAATGCTCTACTGGAATTCCATGCGCAAGCACAGGAAAATTATAATAACCTTTCCTCTCAGTTGGGTGAACTTGTTGCCTACATCAACCGATGTGGTAATGACAAAAAGGGGGAAGGTGTGAGTAGCAGCCGCGGAACACAGCCTCCTCCTGGATATGGTGGTGGAAGTGGTAGTAGGAGTGAGCCATCAAGAAAAAGAGGAAGTAGTGGATCTAGGCAGAAAAGTTGGAGATACTGGCTAAATGAATAAGATCTGAATATGGATTGTTACGAGTTTCTAGTTTTTCAGTTCTTGTACAAATCTTTTGTATTGTGCTTCTTATAGGATATATATAAGCAGACTTGGAGCAATTTATTTGTTGTCTCTTTTAAGTCAAAGGCTGTTAAGTTTTGTCATCACCAAAAAGAGGGAAATTGATAAGATAAAATTTATATGTTTTGGTGATAACAAAAACAAAATAAGAATTGAACCTTTGTAATCAGATTTGGACAGTCATCATGGTTAACAGCTGTGGCTCAGAAGAGAAACCCTTGGAACAGTGTACTCAGATATCGAGTTGAAAGTTTTGTTTCAGAGACTATCAGATTTGATTCTTCAGTAAAGAAATGTTCAGATATCAGTTATCGAGATAAGTCTTCAGGAAGCCTATCAGATTTGATTATTCAGGAATATTTCAGTTGTCATTAAACATTCAGATTTGAGGGTCTTCAGAAGTGATTCCGAGGCTACAGTGACAGAACCAGGTATGTCGTTAAGAATTATACAGATTTGAGTTAAGCATATCAGATGTGAATCGACGATACAGGATTCTTCAGACTTAGAGTTGAAAGTATCACAAGAAGAGCAGTAGAGTTTTCAGATTTGACAAAGTGTCAGTAGGAAAATATATCAGATGTGGTAACCCTATGCGTAAGGACATTTCCCTTAGCCATTCACAAAAGGAAAGAAAGCAGCATTCAGATGTGAAGTGCTACAACAGATGTGAGTTTCAAATCTCTTCAGTTGTCATCAGTCGATTGAAGAAAATTACAACAGTCAAAATGGAATTAAGGAAACAAGATCAAAGCTATCTTGAGTAAGACGCATTACGCAAAATGATTGATACGCTGGCTACTCTATTTGGCAAGTAAAGTCAAGCAAGCTTTGAAAACGCAGTTTACCTTGTGCATAGCGTTAATGGAGATTCGAAGAAGATATGCAGAAGGATTCAAACTACCGACCTTTGGAGTTGAAGAGTATAAATAGATGAAGACTTCATATCAAGAAACTACTGGTCAATTCACATATACAAAAACTCTCGAATACTCACTGGAACTCACTTTTGCAGAAATATTCTAAGTCCAGTTTCTCAAAACTCGAAGAACTCTCCACGCTGTTCTTATTAATTTCACCTTCGAGTTACACCTTCTGGTTTACATTAGTAAATTGAGTTTCTCTGTTTAGAAACCAGAAGATTTACAGTACTCATATTTTAGCACTTCATTGTACATCGATATTGAGTCTGTAACGAACTTGCTGTGTGAAGCAGTTCGAAAAATCAAGATTTTTTGTGATTCCGCAGTTGCATCTGCGTGTAGTTGGTGATTTCTAGGAGTTCACTTGGAGCAAGGCTCGGTGACTGGGTGTAGACAGAAGCTGTGTACATCAAATTCTTATAGTAGAACATTCCTGTAAGGGAAGAAGGGGAGACGTAGGATTTGATATCCGAACTTCCAGAAACAAATCTCTGATCTCTATACTTTTACTTATCGCATTTATTTACTTATATTGTTCACTGGTTAATCGACTTATTTCCGCACACTTTATGTTAGTCGAGAAATCAGATTTCGAACTGAGATACCTCAGATCTAGTAACTCAGATCTGAGTTAAGCAAGGCGCTTGTAAAATTACTTTTAAAGGTTTCGAAAATTTAAAATACTAAGAGTTCATTCAACTCCCACCCCCCTTTTAAACTCTTAAGGCTATTTTCGATCCATATTGATCCTATCAGAAACAACTCCAGCTCACACGCATGCATCAAAGGAGAACAGCTTAGGTACTATCACAGAACCAATCAGACGATACCATGCAAATCTAAGCTGAGCAACACAGCTCCAAGCCACCAGCACAACAACTAACCCAGGAAAAACAGTGTAGCTACCCAGCACACACGTAAGATAGAAAGAAACTCAGGCAGTACACACAATACGAGAAAAACAGCTCATCAACATAGCACAAGCGTAACAGGTTACAGCATACCTACAATCAGGCTATGGCCTCATAGTCTCCGCATAAAGATCCTGCAACTTAGCACATAACAATACGACACTGTATACAAGGTAGGATAGCTCCGGAAAAACCGATACGACACTAAGTGAAACGAACCAAACCCTAGAAATTTTTTTAAAAAAAAATTGCGGAATAAACATTCATAAAAGAAAACATGGTTCGTCCATTGAAAACTTTTTTCAACATCATTTTAAAACATACGTAATAAATGTCACGAAACCTTAAATCATTCATTTGGTCTTAAATCAGAGTAAATAAATTGTGGAAACTGAACATGTCTCAAAAATAAAATAAAGTCAACTGAGTGGTCACGGGGTAGCAGCTGCAACGGGCGCTCAGAGGTCCTCACCGTCAGTCGGGATAAAATCAACAGGATCATCACCTGCACCATTTAAACCTAGTGAGCCTAAAGGCCCATCATGCTCTATCTGAATAATAACAATGTACATATAATAAAATTGCATGCAAGCACATACGTATCGTAAAATAGCTTTAAAACATGCATGCGTGAATGATTGTAAAACATGCGTTGAAAATCCTCATAATAGTACATGATCGTATATCTAAATATACTGAGGCATGAACATAACATAACATAATGTAAAGGGCATGTGAGTCGTATCCATGAAGTGTGAGCCATAACATAAGCGATTGATCAATCATAAGAAGCAACGTACGTGGCGATGCGGTTCACCCAACCTTACCTCGGGATCCCTCACACCTCTATGCTGCAACTTCACCATGCCGTGAACACATGAATCCATAAGCTCGTAAAAACATGAACAGTGGTTCATCGGGCCCGGTATCCCAATTCCGCCCATCGTAAACTTGCCACAAATCAGTTCAATCCCTCAAAAATATTTTTCTTTTCTTTCATGCCTTAACATTTCATAAAACTTTCATGATGCATGCATTTCATAAAAACATGCAATTTAAAAGGTTTAGCCCGTCAATATATATTTAACTCTTTCATTTAAAATATTATCATATTCGTATACATAAAATCCTACATATATAATTAAATACATATTCACGGGCTTCTACATTTTTTACTCCCGTCAATGATTGGTTCAGGTGACCGGTCCACTAATTCTTAGCTCAAAAGCCTAGACTTAACCATAAAGTGAAACTTAAGCCTATACACGAATTGGGCCATAACTTCAAAATTTAAATTTAAAAATTTATAAAATAATCAATCCTCCTTTTAATCAAACATTAAAATTTGACTAAAATAAGAGTCTCATTGATCAAAATTAGACATTAAAACTAATACAAACATTGGGTCCATAAAATAATAAAAGTTTGACTTTTAAATTTGACTTTAAAATGCTTGACCTAATATTCTTAAAATTGGACCTAAAACTTTAAAATAAAAATATCTGGTCCAGAAATAAAATAACTTGGACCCGACTTAAAATATTTGACCCGACCCTTGACCGACTTGACCCGATTGAACCGGCTCATCGGCCCAACCGAACCGGCCCATGCACATGCAAACCCTAACCTAGATGCACGCACGCACACACGCGACCACACCAACTTCTAGCCTTCGGCCTCCCTGCTCCGGCCGCCCATGACCGAGCCCCACCGGCTGGACCACCCCAGGTTCAGCCGATTCCCCTGGACCCAGCCATGGCTCAAGCCGTGAGCCACAATGCACGACCGAAGCGCATGAAAGAGGCAGCTCGCACACGGCGCTCGACGCCATGCGGCCGTACGTCCAGCCTTGGTTCGGCCATGATCTATCCATCCACTCCCCATCTATGGACTACCATTAGGCCACCTAGACTCGAACCTTAGCCCCTTGAACCTCCCAAGACTGAAGCATCACAAGAACGAATCAAACAAGCGTTAGAAATTATTGTGCGTGCATGGATCTCAAATATTATGCATAGATCAATTCAAATCACATACATTTCATTCAATCATTCATTAAAAACAATATAATATGGCGTAAATGGTGAGAAAAGAGAGATTAGAGCATGCCTTGATTGGATAATAACGAAGAACTGCGAGTTACCAGAGCGGAGGACAAGAGATTAGGGTGTGGACTTGAGGGAGTGTGGGGGTGAGGGTTTTCGAAATTAGGGTGGAGAGAAAAATGAATTGTGCCAAAAAGACCCCTCTCATGGATTTAATTAGGAAATAAAAGAGCTTTTTACTTCATTAACCCCCACTAATTAAAAATATTAGTTAAAACTCTAAACTTAAACTTTAAAACTCCAAATTTTCGTAACATAAGATCCCTCAATTTTCATTAAAACAGCCCGTATAGGTGAAAAACGGGTTCCCCTCGACAAATATACATAAAAATATCAGTTTTCGGAAATTGCTTCTTAAAATAAAAATTTTAGCTCTTAAAAATATGAGGGCTTAAAAATATTTCAAATAATTTTCATCTCGGTCGTGCCTAGTATCGTCCACGTGTCCGGAACTCGATCATGCTAAAAACATGTGTTAAGATAAAATTTATAAGTTTTGGTGATAACAAAATAAAACTGAGAACTGAACTTAAGTATTCACATAGGTCAAAAGGAAGAAAAATTTCAGATTCAAGAACTCTGAGTTAAGCTGCGTTGACATCTGAGTTGACTTTTCGTGTTGTTTGAGTAATCGGTTTTATCAGTAATCGGGACAGTCTTTCAGATTTGAGGGGATTCAGATTTGATTCAGAAGCTACAGTAAGAGATCTGTTTTAGAGCAAAGTATATTCAGACTTGACTCAGAGGCTTTAGTAACAGGTTCTGGTATATCGACTAAGATGGTATAATTCAGATATTAAGCTACTACTGATGATCAGCTTTGACAGTGTATATTTGAAAGAGCTTTATGGTATTTCAGATTTCTTTAACGGACTTAGATTGGACAGATTCGACTCAGTGACTTACAGATGTATGCTATCAGATTTGATTATATTATGAGAACAATACAGTATTGAGATTTGACATATTCAAGAGGGAGAGATTTGTTTAACAGAGTGGACTTTCAAATATAAGCTTCGAACCAATTCAGATGTTATAAAAGGATTAGTTGAGAAGAATCAACGGTCATGATTTAATCGTATAAAAGCCTGGATTAAGGAGACAAGATCAGATCTATTTTGGGTAAAAGTTGCACAGTACGCAGAGTGATTGATACGATGATTACTCACTTTGGAATATAAGTCAATTTATCCCTGACGAGCTCAGCTTACCTTTTGTATGGCATTAATGAAGCATTAAATGCTATGATACGATAAAGATATGCAAAGGAGCTTATCTCTACTGGCTACATTTATTGACCGTTGAAGACAAAGAGTATAAATAGCTGAAGAATTCAAATGAATAAGCTCTCGGTCAATTCATATACAAAAGCTCTTGGATATTCACTATAAATTATTATTGCAGAAATATTCTAATTCCAGTTTTCAAAAACTCGAAGAACACTTCACATTGGTCTTATTAGTTTCATCTTCGAGTCACACCTTCTGGTTTTACATTTGCAAATCGAGTTTCTCTGTTTAGAAACCAGAATATTTACAGTACTCATTGTTTAGCATTTCATTGTATATCAACATTGAGTCTGTAAGGAACTTGCTGTGTAAAGCTGTTCGAAAAATCAAGTTGCTTGTAATTCAGCAGTTGTATCTGCGTTTAGTTGGAAATTTCTAGGAGTTCGAGGCTCAGTGACTGGGTGTAGACAAAAGCTGTGTGCATCAAATTCTTCTAGTAGAACCTTTCTGAAAAGGAAGAAGTGGAGACGTAGGATTTGATATCCGAACTTCCAAACACAAATCTCTGAACCTTGAACTTTTACTTTACTGCATCGTATTTATATATTGTTCACTGCTTAATCGACTTCTTTCCGTACTATCTTTGTTAGTCGAGAAATCAGCTATGGGACTGAGATACCTCAGATCTGGTAACACAGATCAGAGTTAAGCGAGGCGCTTGTAAAATCGTTTTAAGGTTTCGAAAAATAAAATCCAAAGGAGTTCATTCAACCTCCCCCCCTTTCTGAACTCCTAAGGCTATTTTCGATCCATATTGATCCTATCAATTGATATCAGAGCTTGCGCATCTCAGTAATTGAACATCTTGTTGCTTACGCTTTATATATTTCAATATGTCTACCTCACATAACAAAATTCCTATGTTTTCGAAGGAAGACTATGATGATTGGAAGATAAGGATGCAAGCGCACTTGGCAGCACAAGGAAGATATGTGGTCAGTTATTACAGATGGACCCATAAAGATAATGAAGGCAAACACTACTATAGCCATATATGCTGGAGCACCGAAATGGGTAGAAAAGAGAAGATATGAATACACTAATGAGGAGAATAAGAAATCGAACTTGGACAATGTGGCCAGAGACATTCTGTATAAGACGCTGGATAAAAACATGTTCATTAAAATCAAAACTTGTTCCACAGCGAAGGAGATTTAGGAAAAGCTAATTCAGATCTGTGAGGGAAATGATGAAACCAAAGAGAATAAGCTTACTGTTGCACAACAGAAGTATGAGTCGATAGAGATGCGATATGGAGAGACCATGGCTGAGTTCGATGAAAGATTCAGTGCTGTCGTAATAGAACTGACCAGTATTGGCAAGGAATACAGCAACCGAGTGTTAGCACTGAAAGTGATGAGAGCACTTCCCAGGGAGTGGGATGTCAAAACAATAGCCATGCGGGAATCTAAGGATCTAAATAAGTTGGAGCTTCATGATCTGTTTGCAAACCTGAAGGCATATGAATTTGAGTTAGAAACCAGATCTGAGGCAGGGCCATCGACAACTCAACCAACTAAAGCTTTAGCGGCAACGACATCTTAACAGTGCTCACCGAGAAAATCTGCCGAACAACTCAGCAATGATGCAATGTCCCTCTTTGTCAAAAAGTTTGGGAAATTTCTGAGAAGATCCTATAACCCTTCTTTCTCTTGTAATAATGCAAACAAATCTGAAAATATTTCAACTGATATGAATTGTTATAACTGTGGTCTTCCAGGTCACTTTGCTGCAGACTGTAACAGGCCAAAGAAGGAGTACAGACCTAAAAGAGATGAGAAGAAGGACGATAGATCCAAGGAAAGATCAAAGGAGAGAAGGATGAGGACAAGATCTGACAAAAGACCCAATCGAAAGAATGATAAAAAAGTGCTTGTTGCAGAAGAAAGCAACAAAAATTGGGCGGATTCATATTCCGGTTCCTCATCAAGCTGCTCCTCATCTAGCGACAGTGAACAGGAGGAAGTTCATTGCCTGATGGCTAATCAAACTTTGGATGACGAGGTATTTGATTTCTCCATCACTGAATTCACACGAGAGGACCTAATTAACGCACTCAATGAAATGGTCCATAAGTACAGAAAGCTTTCTCATACATTCGAGGAAGTCAAGGCTGAAAACAATGGTATGGCTAATCAAACTTTGGATGACGAGGTATTTGATTTCTCCATCACTGAATTCACACGAGAGGACCTAATTAACGCACTCAATGAAATGGTCCATAAGTACAGAAAGCTTTCTCATACATTCGAGGAAGTCAAGGCTGAAAACAATGGTTTGAAAATAGTTCAGTAGAACCAAGCACCGCTCAACTTGGGGAAACTGACAGTTTACAAACCGAGTTAAGTAAGCTGAAGTCTGAGAATGAATCATTGAGATTAAGATCCTGTGAGCTCGAATCTGAAAACAAAAGGTTAAAAGATATAATGGGCTCCTGGACCATGTCTTCTGTTTCCATGAACAAGCTGTATGAGACTCAGAAGCCAGTGAATGATAGAACTGGCTTAGGTTTCAACGTTGAAGAAAGCAGCTCTGAGGGAACGATTACTCAATCAAATCTGGTGTATGACAAATTCAAAAGGATGAACTTTGTCAAAGCCAGTGTGATACATAACACTTGTGAGTCGGTAAAGTATGATGACCAGACCTCTGGACAACTGAACCAAAAGGGCAAAGCTGGTATTGATATACCAGACCTGAGAATTCTAAGCCAAGCTGGTTAAATAACAGACTTGATAAAGATAAGGCGAAAGCTGGTTCTAAGTCGTTTGTTCCTCACCAGCCCAGGCATAGTTCGACGAAGGTCAAATCTGTTTGGAGAAAGGTTCAGCCCCGACGAGATCTGAATGGTCCACATACTAAGCCAAAACTCAACAGATCTCACCATATTTCTGCACACACCCTTATGGACTTTCATACTGGGAAAACTATTAAGGTAATTCAAGTATGGGTCCCGAAAGGGGTAATCCGATCTGGACCCAAGTAAATTGGGTACCAAAATTTGTTTTCGTGACTGCAGGATAACAGGTACAAGGCTGGAGATGAGTCAATCATATGGTACCTGGATATCGGTTGTGCACGACACATGACAGGAGATCCAAAGCTGCTAACAGATGTGATTCCTCACAAAGAAGCAAAAATAGTTTTTGGTGATAACTCACATGGTAACAATGTGGGTAAGGGCTTATCCACGGTAACATTTCAATATCTGATATTTTAGTTTTTGAGAATCTGTGCTACAATCTAATTAGTATAAGTCAGCTGTGTGACAAGGGTTACACAGTTAGCTTCCAAAAGCACACTTGCACAGTTCAGAGTCCATAATCTCTGACCGTATTGATGGGTAAAAGATCAGGGAATACCTACACTATCAATTGGTCAGAGCAAATGGGATCTGAACAGATCTGCCTTGCAACTGACTCTTCCAAGAGCTGGTTGTGGCATCAGAGAATAAATCATCTTAACTTTAAAACGCTTGCCAAATTGAGTCGGCATGAACTGGTTTCTGGTATGCCTAAAATCAATTTTTCTAAGGACAAGATCTGTGCCGCATGTCAGCTTGGTAAACAAATCCGTTCTACTTTTAAAAAGAAAGGCGGTAAACGTTCATCCCGAATCTTAGAGCTTTTACATATGGATCTCTTTGGTCTCATTCCCGTAACGAGCTTAGGGGGAACGAATTACACGCTTGTTGTTGTTGATGATTTTACAAAATTTTCACTTGGGTGCTGTTTTTAAAATCAAAATCTGATACCGCTGACCAACTGATTCGGCTTTTAAAAATTTTACAAAATGATAGATCTTGTACAGTCAACAGGATAAGAAGCTGCTAGATATTGTACAGTCAACAGGATAGAACTCCTCAACAGAACGTGTGAGGATTCAGATTTATAATTAGTGATTAATCGGATTTTGAGTTAGATTAGTCATGAGAATTAAGAATTTAGATTTCTGGAATTTCGAATTTTGGTGAAATCTGATTTGGAAAATATTCAGATCTCTAGTTGAATTGTCCATATTTTATTTTGTGTTTTTCGGGTGAAATCTGGTGGAGAATTGATGTTGAATTGATCGATTTTTGAGAGATATCTGTTTTCTAGTGTTAGCGTGTTTCTCGCGTTGTTTTGGTTGGATTTTTGATAGGGATCTGTTCTTTTTAGCGTTTTGAAAAGCACCGTGAGATTTGGATAAAACGGTGTCGTTTTAGAGAGATCTGGTTGTCGAGAACGGCGTGGGAAATGAATACGTTGTTCTTTTGAAATTCAGATTCGGTGACGTAAGCAGGTCTCATGGGTGACGTAAGCAAATCTTATGCAAGAACGTGATAGCGTTCATTTGAGGGATCTGGTCTCGCTGCGGCGTCGTTTTGTTGTGCGTTTCCAAGCGAGAGATCTGGTTTCGCATGAGGGATCTGTTTTTGCTCATGCGACGTCGTTTTGTGCATTGCGCGTGTTTTAGCGCTGAGATCTGTTTGAGTTTAAGCGCTGAAATCTGGTGCCTATACGCCGTCGTTTTGGAGGTGCGCGCGAGAGCAGTATTAGCGCTGGGATCTGTTTTGATGAAACGATGTCGTTTAGCTTTATGCGTTGAATTGAACGCTGAGATCTGTTTTTGCCAAAACGTTGTCGTTTTGAGGCTGCGCGAAATTTGTTTAGCGTGAAGTCTGTTTTTGCGATATTTTAAGTTGTAGTTATCTGTTTCTGTCGGTGATTGAATTATTTGGGAGCTTTTGGAGTAGAGGATAAATACAAGTGTTGAGTTACACTTAGAGCATTCCAGACCCGATATTTCTTATCCTCAAACTCGAACCCTCGAAATAGCTACTGTTCACCGTCACTGTCTATCGCCATTTCCCGTTGATTCCGACCTCCGTGGATGGATCTGTGAGCAAAGCATACAGAGTTTTCAACAATCGAAGTGATGGATCTGTGTCAACAGATCCAGATTGAATTTTGAATTACACAAAGCTTATTATTGTTTTTCTAACAACTCTACATAAGTGTGCAGATGATAACAGGAGAAATCTGTTAGAGAAGATTTCTGTTTGAAGATGTCTGTTGAAGAAGGTTGATGAAGAAGATTCAACAGTGAAAAGAAGCATTCAGAAGCTGTTGGAATGAAGATAAAAGAGAAATCTGGATGCATCGAGGAGAAGAAATCTGGTCAGAAGCAAAATAAAGATAATGAACAGAAGAAGTCTGAAGTGTACGATGAACAAGAGAAGCTGGACAAGATGGATCAGCAATGACGTCAGCAGAATCAGTAGATGGATCAGCGATGACGACGTCATCAGTGATGTCATCACAATCAACAGTGACTATAGTATATCCAGTCGCAAGTTACAGTACAACCAGTCGATGGTACTTGAAAATAGCGATAACAAAATGATGTCGTTTGGATAAATGGATACGACAGCGTTTTTCCTTCGCGCTAAGGTTCAGTCGATGTATTTTGCGATGGTAATAACCAGTAGGTACATCTCTTAAGGGAAACCAGCTGGTAGCTACAGTAGTTTGTACATCCAGACGAGAGCTACAGTAGTTTGTTCATCCAGACGAGAGCTACAGTGTTATTTAACCAGTCGAGGATGTATAGCAAACGATGTCGTTTGGATAAGTTAAAACGGCGGCGTTTGAACTAACCAGTCGTTGGGTAATCCAGACGCAAGCTACAGTGATCCAGTCGCAAGCACTTCAAGACCAACGACTGGTGTACCAGCTGCAATCACAGACTTTCAAATGGTATCGTTACCACCAGCTGGACAACCAGACGCAAGCACATCATATCACCCGGTTTTAAGACCAGCGTCTGGACAACCAGTCGCAAGCACCTCTTCCCAGCTATTGCAATGAAGGTGAACCAGCTGTTGCGTGAAGTGTGGTGACGAAGAAAAGACAACAGCTGAGCGAACAGCTGTTGAACAATTTGTTGGAGCACATTCAGCTGTTGGGATGCAATCAACGCTCAAGATGGAGAGAATCAATGGCTGAACTTGATCATGCAAATGCCTTAAATCAAGGGGACAAGATTTGTACTATTCTGGGAAATAGTACAATATACAGAGGATGGTTGCACCAATTGGGAAGAAGACAAATTGGCCTTGTCAAGCGCAGAATGGATTCGAATTAATCTAACGGCCATATTTGGGGGAAGCCATATAAATACAAGAAGCACTGTTGAAGACTTGTGATGATTTAAAAAAAAGACTTTGACAGAGTGCAAAATACAGAGGGAAGAATATTGGAGACGAAGCAGTAGACCGCCATTAGAGAGGAGCGCATAACGAGTGTCTACTGTTGAGTCTCAATCAGCTTTTGTAGAGAATTTCCCTAGTGTGTGAGATTTAATTTTTACGATATTTGTGCTTACACAGTAAATCTCACACACACTGAGATTCATTCACATTCATGAGAGTTGAGCGAAATTATATAGTGAATGAATCTCAAACCCAATACGAAATCAGATCCCGTCCAAGAATGACGACGTTAAACTCTGTGTTTGTAGCCTTTCTCACATAGGCGTAAAACAAGTTAGTGACAGCCGAGGGCTGGTGGAGTCTAGGAGTTCTTGCAGCTGCTGGTTGCAGGATCGGGTCTGTACACGATGTGTAGATCAAATCTTCTAGTGGAACCTTCCGAGGAGGAAGAAGGGGAGATGTAGGACATTGATGTCCGAACTTTCATAAACAAATAAGCTGTGTATTGTATTCTGTTATTTATTCCGCATATGCACTTATTTAGCACGCACGCATACATTATTGCACACACAGTAAGTCGAACAGATTTCTGTTTACAGAAATCTGTTTTGCGCCGAGTCGTTTTAAAATTTAGGATTCAGTTCTGGTGTTTTCCGCATGATTTTATTTCATACCAGATCTGTCTCCGGTGCTCTGTTTTAATGTTCAAGAACCCGAGGTATTGCACCTCATAATAGCAGCGCAAATTTTTATTTATAATAGCAGCGCTCGCTTCTCATTAATTTTCCTATTTTCGGTCCTAACAAGTGGTATCAGAGCAGGTTGTTCTTGAACGAGCACTTATTTTATAACGCATGTGCTAAATTTTTAAATGTTTTAAATGTTTTTGAGAAGCTTATATTATGAAGGCCAGATGAAAATGATTTGTTTTATATATAGAACTGTTTTCTTTTTTCGAGCTGACACGGAATGCGCGAGTTCCGTGTGGATGCCAAGATCCTATTTCGGTTGGGCTATAAGTTCACCTGGAGCGAGGCTCGGTGACAGCACATGGGACGAAATAGGAGAAAAGAAAGAAAATATGAGCTTTAGCTGTCACATTTTCTTTCTGGTTCTTCATATGTGAGTGACTCAGTAGCACATGTTCTCATTTGAAAAAATATTTAAAGTGCTCTGATTTTTTTTAACTTCTGGTATGCGGAAATTTCAGCTGCTGATGCTTTGTGTTTCTTTGAGCTTATGTTATAAAAGACAGGGAGAGTGAATTTATTTATCTCTTAGTCTTTACTAATTTGAGCTATCTATTTATGCATCAGTTTCAGTTTTGTTGCAATCGTCTTTTTCAAATCATAGCATATTGTTGAATATGGTTTGTTCCCAAAATGCTTTTCGATTTTCAAAATCTAAATATTCCTGCTGTCACGTGGTTTTTGTTGTGATAGTGTAGGGAGAGCTTTGATTTAAAATTCGGGAAGACCAGCTTTCGACCTCTTTTTGATTCCCACAAAAAGGGAGAGAATTGTTATATCATGCATTTGTTATTTAAAGTTTTGTGTAAATCAAAAAGGGAGAGATTGATGGATCTGTGTCAACAGATCCAGATTGAATTTTGAATTACACAAAGCTTATTATTGTGCTTCTAACAACTCTACATAAGTGTGCAGATGATAACAGGAGAAATCTGTTAGAGAAGATTTCTTTTTGAAGATGTCTGTTGAAGAAGGTTGATGAAGAAGATTCAACAGTGAAAAGAAGCATTCATAAGCTGTTGGAATGAAGATAAAAGAGAAATCTGGATGCATCGAGGAGAAGAAATCTGGTCAGAAGCAAAATAAAGATAATGAACAGAAGAAGTCTGAAGTGTACGATGAACAAGAGAAGCTGGACAAGATGGATCAGCAATGACGTCAGCAGAATCAGTAGATGGATCAGTGATGATGACGTCAGCAGTGATGTCATCACAATCAACAGTGACTACAGTATATCCAGTCGCAAGCTACAGTACAACCAGTCGATGGTACTTGAAGTTAGCGATAGCAAAACGATGTCGTTTGGATAAATGGATACGACAGTGTTTTGCCTTCGCGCTAAGGTTCAGTCGATGGATTTTGCGATGGTAATAACCAGCAGGTACATCTCTTAAGGGAAACCAACAGGTAGCTACAGTAGTTTGTACATCCAGACGAGAGCTACAGTAGTTTGTTCATCCAGACGAGAGCTACAGTAGTTTGTTCATCCAGACGAGAGCTACAGTGTTATTTAACCAGTCGAGGATGTATAGCAAACGATGTCGTTTGGATAAGTTAAAACGGCAGCGTTTGAACTAACCAGTCGTTGGGTAATCCAGAAGCAAGCTACAGTGATCCAATCGCAAGCACTTCAAGACCAACGACTGGTGTACCAGCTGCAAGCACAGACTTTCAAATGGTATCGTTACCACCAGCTGGACAACCAGACGCAAGCACATCATATCACCCGGATTTAAGACCAGCGTCTGGACAACCAGTCGCAAGCACCTCTTCCAAGCTATTGCAATGAAGGTGAACCAGCTGTTGCACGAAGTGTTGTGACGAAGAAAAGACAACAGCTGAGTGAACAGCTGTTGAACAATTTGTTGGAGCACATTCAGCTGTTGGGATGCAATCAACGCTCAATATGGAGAGAATCAATGGCTGAAATTGAATCGTGCAAATGCCTTAAATCAAGGGGACAAGATTTGTACTATTCTGGGAAATAGTACAATATACAGAGGATGGTTGCACCAATTGGGAATAAGACAAATTGGAGCTCCTTAAAGCCGTTAAAGAACGTGCTCCTTAAAGCCGTTCAAAAACATTATTCATCACTTGTAAACCAGCAGCTGCATCTGCGTGGAAGTTTGTGAAGTTAGTGGTGCTAGGAGTTCATACAAGTGAGGCTTGTGTGATCGGGTGTCTACAGAAGGACTGTGTACATCAAATCTTCTAGTAATACCTTCCTGAAAAGGAAGAAGGGGAGACGTAGGATATTTATATCCGAACTTCCAGAAACAAATTCTGAGCCCTAATCTTACTTTACGCATTTATTCATTATCTACTGTTCACAAATTAATCGGCTTCATTCCGCACTTTTTAGTTAGCCGAGAAGTTTGCATTTAACTGAGATACATCAAGTTTGGTAACTCGAACTTGAGTTAAGCAGCGCGTGTAAAACGTTTTGAAAAGAATTTGAAATAGAAAAATCTAAGGATTTCATTCAACCCCCCCTGAGATACATCAAGTTTGGTAACTCGAACTTGAGTTAAGCAGCGCGTGTAAAACGTTTTGAAAAGAATTTGAAATGAAAATCTAACGGATTTCATTCAAACCCCCCCCCCCTTCTGAACTCCTGTACTTGTTTTGGTCCTATTTTTGGGACCATCACGAAGTCTGACAGTTGAAGAATCAGCACATGTGGTTTTTGATGAGACAAGATTCAGATCCAACTCAGCTACGAGCCTCAATGATTTATGCACACGTCTAGAATCATCCAGCCTTGATGAATCAGATGATGACGTGCCACAACAAAGAAACTCAGCTGAGATACAACCAGAGCTGGACACACCGCACGACAATGCTCAAGCAGATCTGACAGGTAATCCAGCATTCATTGATTTGACTAACATTGACCCAACACAGGATCAGATTTCTTCAAGCGTACCAGCTGCTGAAGCTGAAACAAGAAATGCTCAAGATGCTGAGCAACCAGATCCCGCAACACATCAACTGGAATCTGATGCACAACCTAACAACGCTAATCATCAATTGGTGTCAGACAACCCAGATGCGACCATCCAGCCAAACATCGAATCTGAACAGGGAGCAAATCCAATCGGATCTGATCTCCGGTGGAACAGAAATCATCCACCCGAGCAGGTCATACGTAACATTAATTCTCCTATTCGCACACGAGGCCAGCTATTGCATGATCATTTTGATTCAGCATTCATCTCGCATATAGAACCAAAGCAGATAGATGAAGCCTTAGCAGACCCAAGATGGATAGATTCAATGCAAGAAGAACTAAATCAATTTAAGAGAAATAATGTTTGGCAACTTGTACCTATACCTTCTAATCATTCAGTGATAGGAACTAGATGGGTCTTTAGGAACAAACTGAATGAAGATGGAGTAGTAACAAGGAACAAGGCTAGACTGATAGCGCAAGGATTTAGGCAAATGGAAGGTATAGACTTTGATGAAACTTTTGCACCAGTAGCTAGACTAGAAGTCATTCGCATGTTTCTTGCATATGCTACATATAAAGACTTCAAGGTCTTTCAACATGGATGTTAAGAGTGCATTTCTTAATGGCATCCTATCTGAGGAAGTGTGTGTTGCACAACCTCCTGTCATCGTTGATCATACATATCCAAATCACGTTTACAAACTGGATAAAGCTCTATATGGGTTGAAGCAAGCACCCAGATCTTGGTATGATACACTATCTAAGTTTCTTATTGAGCATGATTTCACTATAGGCACAGTTGATAAGACGCTATTTAAATTTGTGAAATTTGATCATGTCCTGTAGTGCAAATTTATGTAGATGATATTATTTTTGGGTCAACTAATCCCAAGTTGTGCCAGAAATTTTCTAAGTTGATGCCGGACAAGTTTGAGATGAGCATGATGGGAGAGCTTGTCAGGCCTTCTGCTCTACTCAAAGTTAAACCACGCAAACATAGCGGAAGCATACAAAAAGTGGCTTAAAATTTTCAATTTAGGCCTGACGGTTTAAACATAATTTAAAATACACAATACTCAAAGTAATCCCAGTATTTTACAAACACTCAGTACAACGGTACGGCATTTAAACAAATACAAATACCAGTACTACAACAGATATACAATCCCACAAGCACAGGGCATTCCCCGGCTAACAGTACTAGTACATATATGCTATACGCTACTAGGACACTCTAACCACCTCCTGGTGCACCTCCCGCTGGGTCAAAGCCATGACCAGCAGAGAATCCTGGGAAACCTGAAAACAACACACAGGCAACAAACACCAGCCCTAGAGGGACCTCGGGGTCAAACCCCAGTACGGAGAGCAGCAATAAACAGCACAAGGAAAAGCAACAGATAAATATGCACATGCTATGCAAGGGATCAAGGCTACAACCGAAAGCAGGGAGTCAAAGGATCGCAACAACAGCTCAACAGCAAGATCTGATCAAAGGAACAATCAGTAGTGGCCACGGGTATACTGAGCACATGGGAGCTACCCACTCATCTCCAGTACATCATACCAGATGCTAAACAAACAGCTCCACCTGTTGTGGCTCACTCATGAGATGTGGGAGCTACCCACTCTGCTCATAACAGCTAACAAACCCAGCAGGGAGAATGAGGTACGGGAGTTACCCGCTCAGCCTCCAAGGTATACGGGAACTACCCGCTTGTCCTTGAACATAGCATCCTGGTACTCACAATACAACAGAACAGGCATAGCTAGCAAAATAGGGCTCGACAACAATATGCGTGTATGCAAATGCAACAGCTGATATGAATACAATGCACAAACGATAACAGCACAGAGCACACACACAGCCAAGCATATAATCCATGATCAATCCTAAGCTGTAAACAAGCTCACATCCGTACCTCAAATCTTTGTGCAACAATTACTACAAGCAGATTGCCACAATGACGCAGATCCACCACCTGCTCAACGGAAACACAACAACTGCTCAAAGACCGAAGCATAGAAAATCAATAGCTGGGAGCTACAACTCGACCAGCACTATCCTACTTCATCAAACACCACAGAAAGCTCTAACAAGCTTAAAGGCAGGAACTGAACTTACCCCAAAAAGCTAGGAGCGAAATCCGACGCTTATGCTAACAGACTACAACTCGACCAGCACTATCCTACTTCATCAAACACCACAGAAAGCTCTAACAAGCTTAAAGGCAGGAACTGAACTTACCCCAAAAAGCTAGGAGCGAAATCCGACGCTTATGCTAACAGACTACACAAGGGAGATGTCTTCGCACACCTCACCAGCTTCAAGAAAACGTTCGAAAACAATATCCAAACAAAGCGTCTCATCAAGAGGAGTCCAACACTACCACTCTCGCCCTCGTTGGACCTGCCTACCGCCAGCAATCGAAGAATATAAGGTTCGGTGAACAGTAGCTAGGGTATCGCGACAGAATTTGGCAATCGGGAAAATATTCTAAGTATGGAAACTGGATACTCAAACCGAAGACCAAGTCCTCTCTTATAAGCCAAAGCTGCTCACAGCTGAAGAAACAATATCCACCACACTTAATCTATCACAGCTGATATTCCCGCTTGCAAAACAGATCTTGCAACAGATCGCTAAGCCAAAACAGCGATCGCTAATAACTCAAACGATGTCGCAGAGAACTACTGTCGCAATTGGACAAGTCACCCGCTACTCACTGTTGAACACTAAACAACATCTGTTAGCAACGCTACAACAGATCTCTCACACAACTGACGCTAACGCAACTCACAGCTGAGTCTTCTTCGCTAATCCAAAACGCTGTTGTTCCAACAAATCCAAACGACGACGTACTAGCACCCGCTACTGAAAGCGCTCTATCTCACTACTGAATGCTAGCGATAACAGAACTCTCTACAACTGCTGAACACAATCACTACTGCTGACGTCACCACTGCTGAACACCAGCATTCAGCGATGACCCGTGCTAACTGCTGAACAGATTCCGCGTCAAATCTAACTCTCCAGAACTGTTCTAATGGCTAAAACAAAACCCGATAGCTTCTTCATGCTCAACAACTGAAAGCTGATCTCGACAAAACCCGATTAATTAACTCAATTAATCTTATCAGCTTTCGGGTCTCATATCTCTCCCCCTCTAAAACAGTATTTCGTCCTCAAAATCAATCAACTCCAAACAAGAGTTCAAGATAACTGGGGAAAAAAACACAAGCAACCAACTACTGGAACAAAACAACATCTAATCAAACAGATGCGGCCACTCACGCTACATCTTCTCTTCCAGTTCCCAAGTAGCTTCTTCTCTACCGTGCTTGCTCCACTGAACTATCACCAAGGGAATGGTTTTGTTCTTCAGCTGTTTCTCTTTTCTATCCAAGATCTGCAAGGGATACTCAACATAGCTCAAAGTCCGATCTAACTCCACCTCGTCAGTTCTCAACACATGCGAGGGATTTGGCTCATATTTCCTCAACATCGAAACATGAAACACATCATGCAAGGAGGACAAATCTGGTGGCAACAACAGCCGATAAGCCAAAGGACCAATCCTCTCTAAGATCTCATAAGGACCAACATAGAGAGGAGCTAACTTACCCTTGAGACCAAATCTCATAACACTGCGAAAAGGAGAAACCTTAAGGAAAACTAGATCACCAACCTCAAATTCTAAAGGCCTACGCCTCTTATTCGCATAACTGGCTTGACGATCTTGAGCAGCTTTTATTCTTTGGCGAATCAAGTCCACCTGATCTCTCATCTGCTGCACAAACTCTGGGGAAGACAGTCGCGAAAAAGAGAAACCTTAGGAAAACTAGATCACCAACCTCAAATTCTAAAGGCCTACGCCTCTTATTCGCATAACTGGCTTGACGATCTTGAGCAGCTTTTATTCTTTGGCGAATCAAGTCCACCTGATCTCTCATCTGCTGCACAAACTCTGGGGAAGACAGTTGCTTCTCCCCCACTTCTTCCCAACATACTGGCGATCTACACTTCCTGTCATACAAAGCTTCAAACGGTGCCATGCCAATCGTGACCTGATAGTTGTTATTATAGGAAAACTCAACCAAAGACAACGAGTCCTGCCAGCTACCACTGAAGTCCATCACAACATCTCTCAACATATCCTCTAAAATCTGGATAGTCCTCTCCGATTGGCCATCTGTTTGGGGGTGATACGCTGTACTCATAGCCATTCTAGTTCCCAAAGCTATTTGCAAACTCTTCCAAAACCTGGAAGTAAATCGAGGATCACGATCTGAAACAATCTAAACTGGCACACCATGCAAACGCACCACAAAATCTATGTACAGCTTCGCCATTTTCTTCAAGGAATAGCTCATGTTGTAGGGAATGAAGTGCGCAGACTTCGACAATTTGTCTACTACTACCCACACAGCATCACAACCTGCTGGAACGGGGAAAATGCGTGACAAAATCCATAGCTATGTGCTCCCAATTCCATTGGGGCACCTCTAAGCTATGCAACAAACCACCAGGTCTCATCCTCTCTGCCTTGACTTGCTGACGATTCAGACATCGGGCTACAAAATCAGCAACATCACTCTTCAAACCTGCCCACCAGTAATGCTGCTTCAAGGCATGATACATCTTTCTTGCACCAGGATGGAAACTATATCTACTGCAGTGCGCTTCTCGCAAGATCTCTTCCTTAATATCAACCAGATTTGGCACAACAAGCCTGCCACGAAACCTCAAACAACCATCAGAAGAGACAGTATACTCCTCAAGCTGACCAGCTCTCACCTTCAGCTTTAACTCATGGATGGATGGATCAGTCCTTTGAGCTGCTCTAATACTAGCAACAAGCTGTGGCTCAACTTGGAAAGAAGACACCAGAACATAATCCTCAGCGGGATAAAACCTCCAACCAGTAGTGCTAAGATGCTCATGGACCTTCGAAATCTGCATCGAAGCAAGAATCGCCACTTGAGCCTTTCTGCTCAATGCATCAGCAACTACATTCATCTTCCCCAAGCTAGTATTTGATCTCACAATCAAAATCCTTTAGCATCTCCATCCATCTACGCTGTCTCATGTTCAAATCTGACTGAGGAAACAGATACTGAAGACTCTTGTGGTCGTAGTACACCACAAATTGCTCACCATACAGGTAATGGTGCCAAATCTTCAAAGCAAAAACCACTGCTGCTAACTCCAAATCATGAACTGGGTAACGAGTCTCATGCGGCTTCAACTTCCAAGAGGCGACTGAGGAAACAGATACTGAAGACTCTTGTGGTCGTAGTACACCACAAATTGCTCACCATACAGGTAATGGTGCCAAATCTTCAAAGCAAAAACCACTGCTGCTAACTCCAAATCATGAACTGGGTAACGAGTCTCATGCGGCTTCAACTTCCAAGAGGCATAAGCAATGAATCGACCATTCTGCATCAACACACAACCCAATCCATTCAAGGAAGCATCTGCACAAACAACAAAACCACCTGAACCACACGGCAGAGCTAACACAGGCGCAGTAGTTAGCTTCTCTTTGAGCAACAGAAAACTATTCTCACATTGCTCAGTCCAAACAAAACGCTTGTCTTTCTGAGTCAACTACGTCATTGGCTTTGCTATACTAGATAATCCTTCTATAAACCACCGATAATAGCCAGCCAATCCCAAGAAACTACGAATCTCAGCAACACTCTTGGGACGCTCCCAGTTAAGAACAGCCTCAACCTTACTGGGATCCACAGAAATATCATCAACAGAAATCACATGACCCAGAAATACAACTCGGTCTAACCAAAACTCGCACTTGGAGAACTTAGCATACAGCTGCGAGTCTCGAAGCTTCTGAAGAACTAGCATCAAATGCTCTGTGTGCTGCAACGGAGTCTTAGAGTACACCAAAATATCATCGATAAACACAATCACAAACTGATCGATGAACTCTCTAAAGACTCTATTCATCAAGTCCATGAAAACTACGGGAGCATTCGTCAAACCAAAAGGCATAACTAGAAACTCGTAATGCCCATACCTCGTACGAAACGCAGTCCTCTCAACATCCTGCTCACGGATGCGCAACTGATGATACCCAAAACGCAGATCGATCTTCGAAAACACTGCAGAACCTTGCAACTGTTCAAAAGATCATCGATCCTAGGAAAAGGATACTTATTCTTCATTTTTGCCTTGTTCAACTGCCTAAAGTCGATACACATCTTCATCGACCCGTCCTTCTTCTTAACAAACAAGATAGGCGCTCCCCATGGGGACATGCTAGGCCTAATGAATCCCTTCTCCAGCAAATCACTAAGCTGCTCCTTAAGCTCCCTCAACTCAGCAGGCGCTAAACGATACGGAGCACGTGAAATCGGAGCTGTACCAGGAACCAACTCAATGCTGAAGTCTATCTCCCGTCTCGGAGGAAAACCAGGAATCTCCTCAGGAAACACATCCGGGAAATGCCGAACCACGGGGACTCTATTAAGCTCTACGCTCGAAGAAGAAGACGCATCTAAGGCATAGATCATAAAACCAATATTCTCAAGCGACAACAGGCTAAACATCTCCATCACAGAGACTAAAGGAATCTTCAACTGGGAATCTTGGCCGTAGAAATTCCATTTCTCGCCAGACTGGGGCCTAAATCGAACAACGGCATGGAAACAATCCACAGTGGCCCTGTAGCTAGACAACACGTCCATTCCCACTATACAGTCAAAATCCCACATCACTAGCCTTATCAGGTTGGCTAACAACACACTCTCGCCAAACCTAAGAACACCATTCAACAAAATCTCCAGGGAGAACAGGCTCGCACCGGCAGGAGTCGCAACAGATACAATATCACACAGAGGAGTGGTATGCAAACCATGCTCAACCACAAATGCATCAGAAATAAAAGAATGCGACGCTCCTGTATCAAACAACACACGTGCAGGAAAATCAAAAACAAAGCAAGTACCTTGGATAATCCCGCCGCCCGGTGTGCCTTCCACTTGCTCCCTAGTCATGGCGTTCACTTGGGCAAACTGAGGTCCAGAAAACTGAGGGTGAGAAGACTGTCCAAATTGCGAAGGACCAGGCTGTTGAAACGGTCTAAACTGAGGCTCCCCCAACCTCTGCTGCTGAACAGGAAAAGCAGAACGACCTCTAGACGATCCACCTCGACCCAGCGGTGGAACTGCGGTATGATACGATCCAGACAAAGGACACACTCTGGCAAAGTGTCCAGGGTGAGAAGACTGTCCAAATTGCGAAGGACCAGGCTGTTGAAACGGTCTAAACTGAGGCTCCCCCAAACCTCTGCTGCTGAACAGGAAAAGCAGAACGACCTCTAGACGATCCACCTCGACCCAGCGGTGGAACTGCGGTATGATACGATCCAGACAAAGGACACACTCTGGCAAAGTGTCCGTACTGACCACAGACATTACAAGAACCCTACACACCCACACACTGCGCTGTAGGGTGCTTTCCACCACACTGGCCACAATACTCCACCTTGGTACCACCGCTGCTGGAGCTACCAGAACCAGACTTCTTCTTAAACTGCTTACCACGAGGCCTAAACCTCTGATGACCAAACTGTTGGGCTACCTGTTGCTGCTGTTGGGGTGGCTGAGATGACTGCACAAACTGGGAAGGTTGCGCTCCCTGAACCACTGGACGACTACTCTGCGCCACCTGTGGCCTACGACGGGAACGATGGTTCCTCAAACCTTCCTCGATGTCGATCGCACTGTCCACCGCCTCTGAATAGCTCTTCGGCGAGCTAACCAAAACCAAGGAATACAACTCCTCGTTCAACCCCTCAAGAAACCTAGTTCTCTTCGCTCGCTCCCGACCAGAAACATGTGGCATGTACGCAAGGAGGGAAGAAAACCCGCGGGCATACTCTCTAGCAGACATACTGCCCTGCTCCAAGTTATCGAACTCACGCTCACGGGCGTTCACGTAAGACTCCGGGACATACTCTTGACGAAAAGCAACACAAAAACTGTCCCACGTAATCCCTACTCCAGTCTTACAAATTCCTCGAAGCGCCTCTCCACCAACGCTCCGCACCTTTCCTCAACTGGAAAGTTGCCAGACTCAACTTGAGATCATCATCATACTGCACACGGTTAAACAAACCAGTGACATGCTGTAACCACGAATCTGCATCAGCACTAGACTCGTCACCATTGAAAACCTGAGGATTCATACGCTGAAACCTCGCCATAACGAGTTCCATGTCGTTCACACGAGCAGCCAACTCGTCATCCTCATCCTCAGCGTGCCTATCGCGACCACGATAGGGAAAACTACGCTGATCACCTTCTTTCTGACCTTCAGACTCTTCCGGAATCTGCCCTCTACCTCTACCCCTACGTCTAGGCGGCATCTAAGAAACACTAAGAGGGTAAGATCACAACAGAACAAATACAGCACAAGTAAATGCAGCAAATAGATCACATAATCAAGCACATGCAACACACAACACTGTGCCTAGACTCAAGTGTGATCAACAGAAATCGAGCTTAACCCAGCTTAAGCTCTGATACAATAAATGTCAGGCCTCGTGCTCTACTTAGAGTTAAACCACGCAAACATAGCGGAAGCATACAAAAAGCGGCTTAAAATTTTCGCTTTAGGCCTGACGGTTTAAAACATAATTTAAAATACACAATACTCAAAGTAATCCCAGTATTCTACAAACACTCAGTACAACAGTACATCATTTAAACAAATACAAATACTAGTACTACAACAGATACACAATCCCACAAGCACAGGGCATTCCCCGGCTAACAGTACTAGTACATATATGCTATACGCTACTGGGACACTCTAACCACCTCCTGGGGCACCTCCCGTCGGGTCAAAGCCTCGAACAGCAGAGAAACCTGAGAAACCTGAAAACAACACACAGGCAACAAACATCAGCCCCAGAGGACCTCGGGGTCAAACCCCAGTACGGAGAGCAGCAATAAACAGCACAAGGAAAAGAAACAGATAAATATGCACATGCTATGCAAGGGATCAAGGCTACAACCGAAAGCAGGGAGTCAAAGGATCGCAACAACAGCTCAACAGCAAGATCTAATCAAAGGAACAATCAGTAGTGGCCACGGGTATACTGAGCACATGGGAGCTACCCACTCATCTCCAGTACACCATACCAGATGCTAAAAAAATAGCTCCATCTGCTGTTGCTCACTCATGAGATGTGGGAGCTACCCACTCCACTCATAGCAGCTAACAAACCCAGCAGGGAGAATGAGGTACGGGAGTTACCCCCTCAGCCTTCAATATATACGGGAACTACCCGCTTGTCCTTGAACATAGCATTCTGGTACTCACAATACAACAGAACAGGCATAGCTAGCAAAACAGGGCTCGACAACAATATGCGTGTATCAAATGCAACAGCGGATATCAATACAATGCACAAACGATAACAGCACAGAGCACACACACAGCCAAGCATATAATCCATGCTCAATCCTAAGCTGTAAACAAGCTCACATCCGTACCTCAAATCTTTGTGCAACAATTACTACAAGCAGATTGCCACAATGACGCAGATCCACCACCTGCTCAACGGAAACACAACAACTGCTCAAAGACCGAAGCACAGAAAAGCAACAGCTGGGAGCTACAACTCGACCAGCGCTATCCTACCTCATCAAACACCATAGAAAGCTCTAACAAGCTTAAAGGCAGGAACTGAACTTACCCCAAAAATCTAGGAGCGAAATCCGACGCTTATGCTAACAGAATACACAAGGGAGATGTCTTCGCACACCTCACCAGCTTCAAGCGAACGTTCGAAAACAATATCCAAATGAAGCGTCTCAGCAAGAGGAGTCCAACGCTACCACTCTCACCCTCATCGGAGCTGCCTAACGCTGGCAATCGAAGAAGATAAGGTTCGGTGAACAGTAGCTAGGGTATCACGACGGAATTTGGCAATCGGGAAAATATTCTAAGTATGGAAACTGAATACTCAAATCGAAGACCAAGTCCTCTCTTATAAGCCAAAGCTGCTCACAGCTGAAGAAACAGTATCCACCACACTTAATCTATCACAGCTTATATTCCCGCTTGCAAAATAGATCTTGCAACAGATCTCTCGCTAAGCCAAAACATCAATCGCTACTAACTCAAACGACGTCGCAGAGAACTACTGTCGCAATTGGACAAGTCACCCGCTACTCACTGCTGAACACTAAACAACATCTGTTAGCAACGCTGCAACAGATCTCTCACACAGCTGACGCTAACGCAACTCACAGCTGAGTCTTCTTCGCTAATCCAAAACGCTGTTGTTCCAACTAATCCAAACAACGACGTACTAGCACCCGCTACTGAAAGCGCTATCTTACTACTGAACGCTAGCGATAACAGAACTCGCTACAACTGCTGAACACAATCACTACTGCTGACGTCACCACTGCTGAACGCCAGCATTCAGCGATGACCCGCGCTAACTGCTGAACTGATTCCGCGCCAACTCTAACTCTCCAGAACTGTTCTAAGGGCTAAAACAAAACCCGATAGCTTCTTCAAGCTCAAAAACTCAAAGCTGATCTCGACAAAACCCGATAATTAACTCAATTAATCTTATCAGCTTTCGGGTCTCACAGAGCTGACGTTCTTTCTGGGATTACAAGTGACACAGCTTGACAATGAAATCTTCATCAATCAAGAAAAATATACTAAAGAACTGCTGAACAAATTTGGCATGGAAAATTGCTCAGCAGCAGCGACCCCAATGAGCTCCTCAATCAAGCTAGACAAAGACGAAGCTGGATCTGCCATTGAGGTATCTCTATATCGTGGTATTATAGGCTCCCTGCTATACTTAATCACTAGCATACTAGATATCATGTTTGTTGTCTGTATGTGTGCTAGATTCCAAGCGGAGCCAAAGCAATCTCATTATATTTCTGTAAAGCGTATACTGAAATATCTTAAAGGAACTTCCAATGTGGGTCTTTGGTATCCCAAAGACTCAAGCTTTCAACTGATCGGTTACAGTGATGCAGACTACGCAGGATGTAGAGTTGATCGTAGAAGCACAAGCGGCACTTGTCAATTCTTAGGAGATCGATTGATTTCCTGGTTTAGTAAGAACCAGACCTCTATTGCAACGTCCACAGCTGAAGCAGAGTACTTAGCAGCTGGAAGTTGTTGTGCTCAGATTCTATGGATTCAACACCAGCTAAAGGACTACGGCATTAATTCTTCTGAAGCGCC
This sequence comes from Dorcoceras hygrometricum, assembly GCA_001598015.1. Classification (NCBI taxonomy): domain Eukaryota; kingdom Viridiplantae; phylum Streptophyta; class Magnoliopsida; order Lamiales; family Gesneriaceae; genus Dorcoceras; species Dorcoceras hygrometricum. The sequence continues at coordinate 105,592 of KV014238.1, read as the reverse complement.
TATTCTCTGTGACAACACCAGTGCTATCGCAATCACTCAAAAACTTGTGGTGCATTCTAGAATAAAGCATATCGACATCAGGCATCACTTCATAAGAGATCATGTGCTCAAGAAGGACGTCCGGCTGGAGTATGTGTCGACTGACCAGCAAGTAGCTGACATCTTCACAGAGCCTCTACCAGACACTAAGTTTTCTTATTTCAGAAACATTATTGGTCTCTTAGAATTGCCTTGATTTTCCTATGCACTAACAATTGCAGGTTGAACAGCTTTCTTGATTATCAGATCTGAGTCTACTGTTCAGGGGGAACCTTCATGGATTTTCAGATCTGGTAAAACCTCAGGTATGGGAGAACCTTAGTCTTAGGGTAACTAGAGATCTGAATTAATAAGCGCTGAGTCGGCTGATATGTGGGATCTGGACATACTCAGATTCCATATATACACAGTTGATGCTTATCAGTGATCAGATCCTGAAATACCCCTACTGATACATCAAAATAGATCCTAAAACTGTGATGTGTAAATAGTTGGCGCCTGTTTTTACTTTTTCACCCTCGCGGTTAAAATTTCAAATAATTTCAAAATCTTAATTGCGTCGTCGGATGATTGACACGTGTTGTCATCATAAGAAACGTTACATCCAAATTCTCTCACCGTTTCACATTCCTCATTTACATTACGCGTTTTCACTTTTCATTATTCGTTACCTTACGCAAAATTACCTTCAAGATTTTGTGCATTATTGTTCTCTAGTGCTCTCTGTTTGCAGAATATTCATCTTTCAGGCATTTTCTCGCTCGATTTACTATCTGAAATGGCCTCAGCTTTCATCACCAACGCTCTTCAAGTGAACTTCGACTCTGTCTTGGGTATCTCAGATAAATATGATATGGTGAATATGTTCAAAGCCCTTGAATCTACTGGGCTACGTAGATTTCTGGGATGTCCGTCAGTACTTTATGAGCAGGAACTGGAGCAGTTTTTTGATACAGCTCTTGTGCAAGATGGTGATATTACCTGTGTTGTTTCCGACAAGTATGTAGCCATTCCTGAGGACAGGTTTTCAGGCTTATTAAATCTACCTACAGAGGGTCTAATTGATTTGTCGGATGCCGAATAATTTGGTATTGCAGGCAAGAACTCTTTTCTCTAAGTCGAGTGTGCCTGTTCAGTTCTCGTGCAAAAAGAGATTGATGAAGTATGAGTACAGATTGTTGAACGATATTTTGGCCAAGTCCATTGTGAAAGCTGGTTCTTTCAACGCCGTCACCCACGAAAGGTTTCTGATGATGACAGCTATTCATTTTTGTAACGCCCCGAAATCCAGATTACATAGAAATGAGTGCATGAGTAGGAGGAAATTATTTTTATATGATTACATACCATTTTATATGATTTATTTATGATTTTATACTGCATGATATGCATGTGTTATTTTTCAGCCTGCTTGAGCTACGGACGCGTGGACGAGATTAGGGTCGACCGGAATGAAAATAATTTGAGATTTTTCAGTTATTAGATTTTTAAGAATGAAGTTATTTTATTTTAAGCAACAATTTCCGAAAATTATAATTTTTATAATTATTTTGAGGGGAACCCGTTTTTCGCCTATACGGGCTGTTTTATTGGATTTTAAGGTGTTTTAAAATTGGAGAGGGCCTTTATTTCGAAAATTAGGAGTTTTAAAAGCTTGGTTTAGAGTTTTAATCAACTTGGAGACTTAAGTGAGGGGTAAGCATGTAAAAATCCTTTTTAATTCCTTAATTAAGTCTTAGGGGGCACTTTTGGCACTCTTTATTTTTCATAACATCAAATTAAACACTTAACCTAGCCTCCTAAGACCTCATCAGTCGTCCCCCTCCTTCCCCCTCAAGCAAATTTCGAAAATTTCCTTCTCCTTGGTGAATCTTGAGGATCCAAAGCCGGTGGTGCCCTGATCTCGCGACTACAACGTCGGTAACTCGCAGATCTTATCTTTCTCCAAACCAGGCATCTAATATCTATTCCTTTTCTCACCATTTAAGCCATGGTAAGCTGTTTTTAATGAAAACTTGCATGAATTGTATGTGATTTGTTTAGATCTATGCATAACGTTTGAGATCCATGCATGTTTCACAGTTTTCAAAACGTTTTTGATTCGTTTCTTGTGATGCTTCGGTCATGGTCGGTTCATGGGGCTTAGGTTTTGGTCCAAGAGAGGTTCAGGTAGTTAGTACATCAAGTTAGGATCACCTACGTCCAAACGGGAAGCTATTTTGTCAAGAAATGAATTATTTATAAATTTTATGATCAGCATATGTCCTGCCTGGTCGTCTGTGCGCGACAGCGGGGTTGTTGGGATCGGGTAAGTCGCTCTATCTAGTCTATGTGGTGAAGATTGATTTCTGGAGATATCCCATTGAGTTAGGGTGACGTAGGTCCAAACAGGCGGCGATTTGGTCGAGAAACAAATTAGTTATGAATTTTATGGCTAGCACGTGTCCTGGTTTCAGTCTGCGCTCAAGCAGTGAGCTTGCGGGCATCGTTTTGGTCACATACTATATTTTTTTGGAGTTTAGTTTATTTCAATACCTAGTATATTGATTTAGGGTGATGTGGGTCGAAACAGGGAGTGATTTTGATAAGAAATGGATTTTTAATGATTTTTACCGTTTTGTCACTCGAAGTGAGCCGTGTCGGGTCATTTTTGGCCGAATATTTTAAAGTCAAAATTTTAAAGTCAAAATCCTTTTATTTATGGGTCTAATACTTTTATCAAATTTTAAAGTCAAATTTTGGTCATTGGGGTTTTATTTTGTCAAAATTGATCAATGGGTCTTTATTTAGTCAAATTTTAAAGGTTTGAATTTTAGTAAAGGATGGAGTAAATTAGAAATTTTAAAGGTTGAATTTTATGTCTTGGATCGACCGGTTCAATCGGATCGGTTTGGCTGGTTTTGTTGGACCGGATCGGTTCGTCGTGTGTCGAGTCAAAATGTTTTAAAGTTGACCCGCGTTATTTTAAGTATGGACTTGTTATTTTAATTAATGTGTCAAAGGTCCAATTTTAAAAAATTAGTCAGAAGGTCAAAATTGAGTCAAACCTTATAAATAATTTAAGTTATGTTTAATTTTAAGTTTTTTATCAAAATTAGGGCCTTTGGTATTTTATTGGAGTTAAAACCGATTTTTGGGTTTTAATTTGGTCAAAATCAGTCTTTTGGTCAAAATCAGCTTTCGAGGTCAAAATTGATTTAAATTGATTTTAAAGGTCAAAATCGATTTTAATAAGTCCCAAATTGATTTTTAGAATTCAAAATTTATTTTTAGTAGTCCATTTTACTCTTGATTTTAAGAAATCAAAAATTTAAAGAAATTAGGCAAAAATGGGAAAAAGCGGTGAACATTCGTTTCATCGGCCGAGTTTAGAGCGATGTGTGGTCTAGAAGTGGTGAGCCTGGCCCCGGAACCAATCCTTGACCGAAGTAAAAAAATGTAGAATCCCGTAAGTGTATATTTAATTTTATATGTAGTATTTTATGTACGTAATGTTTTAAAGAAAACGATTAAATATAGCTTAACGGACTAAACTTTTAAATTGCATGATTTTAAGGAATTCACGCATCATGAGATTTTATGAAACGATCAGGCATGTCCTTTTTAAGTTAAAAATCCAAGGAATTGAAGTGATATGGCAAGTCTACGATGGGAGTTCCTTGGTAGCCGGGCCCGGGGATCCCCTGTTTTTAGGAATGATTTCAGGATTTCAGGGCCTATGGATCCTCGTGTAACAGCGAGGTGAAGTGGCAGTTTTCAGGATGTGTGACATATAGGGATCCCGAGATAAGGTCAGGTGAACCACACCGCCACGTACGTTGGTTATTACGACTGATCAGTCATACGCCGCTCACATTCACTGATATGACTCATATGTTTTCTTTTCACGTTACGATATGCCATGCCTTATATGATATATGACATGTTATGATATGATTACGTGATGAAATGTTTCAAGATCATGCACACATTCTTTAACGTTATTTTAATTACAGTATGTGCTTGCATGCGATTTTATTAGTATGTACCTTGTTATGTATTACGATAGAGCATGCTGAGCCTCTAGGCTCACTAGGTTTAAATGGTGCAGGTGATGACCCTGCCGATGAATACATCCCGACTGGCGGTGAGGACGTCTGAGCGCCTGTTGCAGCAGTATCCCGTGATCGCCTTTATGTTTTAGTCTGTCATGATATAGTTTTAGATATTGGTTTTTAAACATGTTTACTTTCAGTATTTTTACTCAGTGAATTTATTCTACTTGAATGTTTTAACTTTTTAAATATTCCTTTATTTATGTTTAAAGTATTTTTTAGAAAATGATTTAGAAACGTTTTAGAAAGGAACAAGTCATACCTTAAGTTTATATTTGCTTCCGCATAATATTGTTTTAAAAAAATTTCTAGAGTTTGGTTCGTTTCAATTGGTATCAAAGCGGTGGTTCTGGTGGGGTACTTTCCTGCTGCGTGGAGCTCAGAAGTCACACTACCAGTCTGTGAGTTTTATTTTTGAGTTATGTTTATGATTGCATGATGCATGTTTTAGCCCTGCATGAGTTTTGGCATTAGAGTTATAAAACTAGACGCTTAGTCATGCACTTAGATTTACGTGATAAGGTTTTGGTTGTGCATGTGTGCCTCCCAGACGTGCTATCGGTACGTAGCTTAATTTCGGGAACGAAATTTCTATAAGGGGTGTAGATTGTAACGCCCCGAAATCCAGATTACGTATAAATGAGTGAATGACTAGGAGGAAAATATTTTTAGATGATTACATGCCATTTTATATGATTTATTTATGATTTTATACTGCATGGTATGCATGTGTTATTTTTCAGCCTGCTTGAGCTACGGACGCGTGGACGAGATTAGGGTCGACCGGAATGAAAATAATTTGAGATTTTTAAGTTATTAGATTTTTAAGAATGAAGTTATTTTATTTTAAGCAACAATTTCCGAAAATTAGAATTTTTATAATTATTTTGGAGGGATCCCGTTTTTCGCATATACGGGCTGTTTTATTGGATTTTAATGTGTTTTAAAATTTGAGAGGCCTTTATTTCGAAAATTAGGAGTTTTAAAAGCTTGGTTTAGAGTTTTAATCAACTTGGAGACTTAAGTGAGGGGTAAGCATGTAAAAATCCTTTCTAATTCCTTAATTAAGTCTTAGGGGGCACTTTGGGCACTCTTTATTTTTCATAACATCAAATTAAAAACTTAACCTAGCATCCTAAGACCTCATCAGCCGTTCCACTCCTTCCCCCTCAAGCAAATTTCGAAAATTCCTTCTCCTTGGTGAATCTTGAGGATCCAAAGCCGGTGGTGCCCCGATCTGCGTCTACGTCGGTAACTCGCAGATCTTATCTTTATCCAAACCAGGCATCTAATATCTATTCCTTTTCTCAGCATTTAAGCCATAGTAAGCTGTTTTTAATGAAAACTTGCATGAATTGTATGTGATTTGTTTAGATCTATGCATAACGTTTGAGATCCATGCATGTTTCACAGTTTTCAAAACGTTTTTTATTCGTTTCTTGTGATGCTTCGGTCATGGTCGGTTCATGGGGCTTAGGTTTTGGTCCAAGAGAGGTCCAGGTAGTTAGTACATTGAGTTAGGATCATGTAGGTCCAAACAGGAAGCGATTTTGTCAAGAAATGAATTATTTATGAATTTTATGATCACCATGTGTCCTTCCTGGTCGTCTGTGCGCGACAGCAGAGTTGTTGGGATCGGGTAAGTCTCAATGTAGTCTATGTGGTGAATATTGATTTCAGGAGATATCCCATTGAGTTAGGGTCACGTAGGTCCAAACAAGGGGCGATTTGGTCGAGAAACAAATTAGTTATGAATTTTATGGCTAGCACGTGTCCTGGTTGCAGTCTGCGCGCAAGCAGTGAGCTTGCGGGCGTCGGTTTGGTCACATACTATATCTTTTTGGAGTTTCGTTTATTCCTGTACCTATTATATTGAGTTAGCGTGATTTGGGTCTAACCAGGGAGTGATTTTAATAAGAAATGGATTTTTAATGAGTTTTACCGTTTTGTCGCTCGAAGTGAGCCGTGTCGGGTCAGTTTTGTGAAAATTAAGATTTCGAGTCTTAGGGGCTGCTAAAGTTCGTGGATTATTTGGAAATTTTAGCGTATTGGCCGAATATTTTAAAGTCAAAATTTTAAAGTCAAAATCCTTTTATTTATGGGTCTAATACTTTTATCAAATTTTAAAGTCAAATTTTGGTCATTGGGATTTTATTTTGTCAAAATTGATCAATGGGTCTTTATTTAGTCAAATTTTAAAGGTTTGAATTTTTAGTAAAGGATGGAGTAAATTAGAAATTTTAAAGGTTTAATTTTATGTCTTGGATCGACCGGTTCAATCGGATCGGTTTGGCTGGTTTTGTTGGACCGGAACGGTTCGTCGTATGTCGAGTCAAAATGTTTTAAAGTTGACCCGCGTTATTTTAAGTATGGACCTGTTATTTTAATTAATGTGTCAAAGGTCCAATTTTAAAAAATTAGTCAGAAGGTCAAAATTGAGTCAAACCTTTTAAATAATTTAAGTTATGTTTAATTTTAAGTTTTTTATCAAAATTAGGGCCTTTGGTATTTTATTGGAGTTAAAACCGATTTTTGGGTTTTAATTTGGTCAAAATCAGTCTTTTGGTCAAAATCAGCTTTCGAGGTCAAAATTGATTTAAATTGATTTTAAAGGTCAAAATCGATTTTAATAAGTCCCAAATTGATTTTTAGAATTAAAAATTTATTTTTAGTAGTCCATTTTAGTCTTGATTTTAAGAAATAAAAAATTTAAAGAAATTAGGCAAAATGGGAAAAAGCGGTGAACATTCGTTTCATCGGCCGAGTTAGAGCGATGTGTGGTCTAGAAGTGGTGAGCCTGGCCCTGGAACCAATCCTTGACCGAAGTAGAAAAATTTAGAAGCCCGTAAATGTATATTTAATTTTATATGTAGTATTTTATGTACCGTAATGTTTTAAAGAAAACGATTAAATATACCTTAACGGGCTAAGCTTTTAAATTGCATGATTTTAAGGAATTCACGCATCATGAGATTTTATGAAACTGTGAGATCTGTGTTTTCGCAATCAGGTGTTGGTCGGGTTTGGACCAGCTGTTGGTCGATGTGCTTGGCGTAGACATCGATTTTGCCTAAGTGTTGGAATCAGCAGCAGTAGTAGTAGGATCAGCCGTTGAGTGATCGCGTCAGTTGTTGATATTCCAGACGTTTGTGTATTAGCGCGTATCCAGCTGTTGCGAGAGACCAGCTGTTGCGAGTGATCAGCTGTTGGTATGTTAGTTGCGATGATCAGCAGAGAGCACTGAGGGACTCTGAAGCGACGAAGTTTTTTGAGCAGGAAACAGCTGTTTGTTTCGTTAGCGTGTTTCGTAGCGGATAGCAAAACTACGTCGTTTAGATAAGTTGGAACGACAGCATTTTGAGTGGAGCGCTCTCCGTTGAGTTAGGAAGGTAGATGAGCGCTGGTGGAGTTGTAGCTCCCAGCTGCTGTTATTTTACGTTTCGGCTTTTGAGCAGTGGCTTGTGTTGATATAGCAGGTGACAGATCTGTGTTGCTTGGACTTTATTGTAGCAGATGTGTGTTGTAATTATAGCTCAGAAGCTGGTGAGGTACGGATGTTGAGCTTATATTACGGCTGGAATTGGCATGGATATTATGTTTGATTGTTGTGTGTGCATTGCTTGTTGTTTTATATGCTGTTCAGCTGTTGCACTGCATACGCATGATCATTTTCATTTCAGCTGTTGTAGCCGTGCGTTGTTGTTGCTCTGTTTTCTTACCAGGATGCGTGGGCGAGCGGCAATACGGCACTCTCATCTCCCTGCTCGTCTGTTAGCCCTCATGCACCGAGTGGTTAACTACCACAGTTCATGGGTTGGGCAACAGCAGGTTGAGTTGTTGATGCATCTGATATTTAGATGTGGTGTAAAGATGAGCGGGTAATTCCCGTGTGCTTGTACACACCAGTGGCCACTAACCATTCTTTGCAGAATCTGTTGTCAGCTATTGAATTCTTTGGCTCCTTTTCTTGGTTGCAGCCTTCGGCTGTTGCATTGTCCCTCATGCATAGCATTAGCATTATATCTTTTGCTATTCATTGTTGTTTTATAGTTGCTCTCCGTACTGGGGTTTAACCCCGAGGTCCCTCTGGGGCTGTTGTGTTTGTTTGCCTGTCTGTTGTTCAGGTTTTCCAGGTTTCGCAGCTGGTCGAGGTTATGATCCAGCTGGTGGTGCCCCAGAAGGTGGTTAGAGTGTCCCAGTTATATTTAGTATTTGTATACACTGGTATCACTTCGTGTGATGCTTAGTCTTATATAGTTGGTAGACCATCTGTACTTGTGTTGTATTCAGCCGTTGGGCATTTGTTGTACTTGAATATTTGTGCTGTTGTGGATTTATAAATTGGGATTATTTTGAGTATCTTGTAATTTAAATTATGTTATCTTTCAAGCAAAAAAATTTAACCACTTTTTAGTAGCTTCCGTTTGTGTTTGCGTGGTTTTACTCTGATGTGTGCACGAGGCCTGACATTTTTGGTATCAGAGCTTAAGCTGGGATAAGCTCAATTTCTTGGATCACACTTGAGTCTAGGCACAGTGTCGTGTGTTGCTTGTGCTTGACTATGTGACTTATGTGCTGCATATTGTTTGTGTGATATGTGATTTGTATGCTGTTTCTGTTCTGTGTTTTCTTATCCTGTTTAGTGCCTTCGTAGAGATGCGGCCTAGACGTAGGGGTAGAGGTAGAGGGCAGTTTCAGGACGAGTCTGGAGATCAGAACGAGGATCAGCGTAGTTTCCCTTCCCGTGGTCGTGGTAGACGTGAAGAGGATGAAGTTGACAACTTAGCAACCCGTGTGGAAAGCATGGAGATTGTGATGGCTAGGTTCCAACGGATGAATCCCCAGATCTTTAACGGTGACGAGTCTAGCAAAGATGCGGATTCGTGGTTGCAGCACATCACTGGTTTGTTTGATCGTGTTTAGTATGATGATGTGCTTCGGTTGAGTTTGGCGACCTTCCAGCTGAGGAAGAGTGCGGAGCGTTGGTGGCGTGGCGCTTCAAGGACGCTAGAGGAGATAGGTGTGGAGATTACTTGGGATAGATTTTGCGTTGCCTTTCGGCAGGAGTATGTCCCGGAGTCGTATGTGAATGCTCGTGAGCGAGAGTTCGATCATTTGGAGCAAGGTACGATGTCGGTGCGTGAGTATGCCCGTAGGTTTTCTTCTCTGTTGGCGTATGTCCCGCATGTAGCTGGCCGGGAGAGGGCCAAGAGGACCAAGTTTATTGAGGGTTTGAATGAAGAGTTGTATACTTTGGTTTTGTCGAGTAAACCAAAGAGCTATGCAGAGGCTGTGGATAGCGCTGTTGATATCGAGGAAGGTCTGCGGAACCGGAGGTCGCGTGCTAGGCCTCAGGGTGCTCAGGGTGGTCGTCCCGCTGTTCAGGGAGCGCGGTCTTCCCAGTCTGCCCATCAACCCCCACAGCAGCAGTTGGCTCAGCAGTCTGGCCGTCAGAGGTTCCGACCTCGTGGCCATCAGTTTAAGAAGAAGTCTGGTTCTGGTTCTTCTGGTTCTGGCAGCTCAAATATCAGTGGTTCTAGGGCAGAGTTTTGTGGCTTCTGTGGAGGCAAGCATTCGTCAACTCAATGCGTTGGTGTGCAGGGCTCTTGTAATATCTGTGGCCAGTATGGGCATTTCGTGAGGGTGTGTCCGTCGGCCGGATCGCAGCACGCCGGATCCCCACCTCAGGGTCGAGGAGGATCGTCTAGGGGTCGTTCCCCTCAGTTCCCGCAGCCTAGGGTTGGAGAGACGCAGTTTAGGCCGTTTCAGTTGCCTGGTCCGTCGCGTTTCGGACAATCGTCTCAGCAGCATTTCTCTGGACCCCAACATGCTCAAGTGAATGCCATTACGAGGGAGCAAGCGGAGGGCGCGCGAGCGGAGTGATTGCGGGTAACTGTTCTGTCTTTGATTTTCCTGCACGAGTGTTGTTTGACACTGGCGCATCACATTTGTTTATTCCTGATTCTTTTGTGATCGAGCATGGTAAGCATACCTTTTCTTTGCACAATGTGGTGTCTGTTTCTACTCCTGGCGGTGCTGGCCTGTTCTCCCAAGAAGTTTTGTTGGATGGCGTTCTAAGGTTTGGTGAGCATGTGTTGATGGCGAATTTGATTCGTCTGATGTTGTGGGATTTCGACTGTAGAGTGGGAATGGACGTGTTGTACAGTTATAGGGCCTCCGTGGATTCTTTCCATGGGATCGTGCGTTTTAGGCCTCAGTCCATTGAGAAATGGAATTTCTACGGTGCTGACTCTCAGTCGAAAATTCCGCTAGTCTCAGCGATGGAGATTTTCAGCTTGTTGTCGGTGGAACGCTGGTTTTATGATCTACGTGTTGGATGCATCTTCTTCTTCGCATGTGCAGCTCAGCGACGTTCTAGTGGTGCGTCATTTTCCTGATGTGTTTCCGGAGGAGATTCCTGGTTTTCCTCCGAGGAGGGAGATTGACTTTAGTAGACACAGCTCTGATTTCACGTGCACCATATCGATTAGCGCCTACTGAATTGAGAGAGCTCAAGGTGCAACTCGATGACTTGCTGGAGAAAGGTTTTATCAGACCTAGAATGTCACCGTGGGGAGCGCCTAACTTGTTTGTCAAAAAGAAGGATGGCACAATGAGAATGTGCATTGACTTCCGTCAGCTGAACAAAGTTACTGTTAAGAATAAGTACCCGTTGCCGAGGATCGACGATTTGTTTGACCAGTTGCAAGGCTCTGCTGTATATTCAAAAATCGATCTACGTTCAGGGTACCATCAGTTGAGAGTTAGAGATCAAGATGTCGAAAAGACTGCTTTTCGTACTAGGTACGGGCATTTTGAGTTTCTGGTAATGCCTTTCGGGTTGACCAATTCTCCTGCAGTCTTCATGGATTTGATGAACAGAGTCTTCCGAGAGTTTATAGATCAGTTCGTGATCGTGTTCATCGACGACATCTTGGTGTATTCGAAGACTCCTTTGGAACATAAGGAGCATTTGAGAGTTGTCCTTCAGACGTTGAGGGACTAGCAGCTGTATGCCAAGTTTTCTAAGTGCGAGTTCTGGCTGGATCGCGTCGTGTTTTTGGGTCATGTGATTTCGGAGGATGGCATTTCTGTGGATCCCAGTAAAGTAGATGCTGTTTTGAACTGGGAGCGACCTAGGAATGTATCTGAGGTTCGTAGTTTCTTGGGTCTGGCTGGCTATTACGGTCGTTTTATAGAGCGTTTCTCTAGTATAGCTAGGCCGATGACTCAGTTGACTCAGAAGGACAAGCGGTTCGTTTGGACTGAGCAATGCGAGAATTCTTTTCAATTGCTCAAGGAGAAGTTGACTACTGCACCTGTGTTGGCTTTGCCGTCTGGTTCAGGTGGTTAAGTCATGTGTTCCGATGCTTCGCTCAATGGATTGGGTTGTGTGTTGATGCAGCATGGACTAATCATTGTGTATGCCTCTCGACAGTTGAAACCGCACGAGACTCGTTATCCAGTTCATGATTTGGAGCTAGAAGCTGTGGTCTTTGCGTTGAAGATTTGGCGCCACTATCTGTATGGCGAGCAGTTTGTGGTGTATTCGGAACACAAGAGTTTGCAGTATTTGTTTTCGCATCCTGACTTGAATATGAGACAGTGTAGGTGGATGGAGCTGATGAAGGATTTTTATTGTGAGATCAAGTACCAGCCTGGGAAGTTAATGTAGTGGCGGATGCGTTGAGCAGAAAGGCTCAAGAATATATGCTTGCGTCGTTGTATGTTTCTAAAGATCGTGAGCATCTTAGCACTACGGGTTGGAGGTTTTACCCCACTGAGGATTATGTGGTGGTTTCTTCTTTCCAAGTTGAGCCACAGATCATTTCGAGCATTAGAGCGTCTCAAAGGACAGATCCTTCCATCCATGAGTTGAAGTTGAAGGTGAGGGCTGGTCAACTTGAGGACTATTCTGTTCGTCTGATGGTTGTTTGTGTTTCCGGGGTATGTTGGTTGTGCCCAATTTGATAGATCTTCAGGAGGATATCCTTAGAGAAGCGCATTGTAGTAGATTGTTAGGACCGAAGGATAGGAAATTAATGCAAAGCGAGCGCTGCTACTGAAAAATAAAAATTTTGCGCTGCTTAAAAGGAGCTACAATAGCTCACGGTTCTTGAACATAAATCAAGCACCGGAGACAGATCTGGTATGTAATAAAAACATGCGGAAAACACCAGAAATGAATCCTAATTTTAAAACCCAATGCAAGCTGATTTCTGTTACAGAAATCTGCTACTGTGCGTGTGTGATAACTGTTATGCGATGCTAAAATAAATTGCATATGTGGAATTAAATAAAATAATACAATACACTGATATTTGTTTCTGGAAGTTCGTAGCTCAATCTCCTACATCTCCCCTTCTTCCTCCTCGGAAGGTTCCACTAAAAGAAGAGTCACCGAGCCTCGCTCCAGGTGAACTCCAAGCTTCAACAAGTGCACACCAGCCGCAACTGTGTGACTAACTACATACACAGAGTTTAACGTCTTCATGCTTGGACGGGATCTGATTTTTGTTTGGGTGATTCACTCGCTAAACAATTTCGCACAACTCTCAAAATATGCGAGTGAATCTGTGTCTGTGAGATTTTACAGTGAACGCTCAACTCTCAGAAAAATAAATCTCACACACTGGGAAAATGCTCTTCAATAGCTGATTGAGACTCAGCAGTAGACACTCGTTATGCGGTCCTCTGTAATGGCGGTCTACTGCTTCGTCTCCAATTTTCTTCCATCTGTATTTTGCACTGTGTTAATTAATATGTCAAAATCACTTCTCTTCAACAGTGCTTCTTGTATTTATATGGCTGTTTTAATTTCTTCCCGTTATACACAAGTTTTCTTCTATTGAAATGTGTTCCTTAAAGTACCGACAGTGAATTGTCCTTGTGTCCTTTTATTTTGCAGGCTTTTTGTCATCTTGTGATTTTGCCTTTTACGTTCCAGCATCTGGTTGCTCCCACAACTAAATAATTCCAGCAGCTATTGCTTTATATTTGAACTATACCAACAGCTGATAGCTTTTCCTTAGCGCAACAGCTGCTTCAAACTCTTATTTGCGCTGCAGCTGATTTATACATCTTGTTAGCACAACAGCTGAACCATGTCTTCCAGCAGCTGGTTTGTTCCTGCGTCTGAATATTTTGTGCAATGCAACGACTGATTCTTCCTTCTTTGCGCAACAACTGGTCGAACTATGTAACATCTGTTTTCATTCGCAGCGTCTGAATAATCACTCGTTCTCAGCGCTTCGACTGGTTCGATTTATTCTGCTGATTTATTGTTCTTCACGACCTCTGCTGATTGATTCATCTGCTGATTACTGTAGCCATCTGCTGAATCTTACTGTAGCCATATGCTGAATCTTACTGTAGCCATCTGCTGATTTAACAACGCAACCTCCAACGACTGAATTCTTCTTCACAACATCCCTGTTCCAATTACTGAATTTACTTCTCCTCAACTGCTTAAACATCTTTTCTTTTCCTCTGTTCAGATTGTTCTTTTTCGTCTGATTCATTTTTGTTCACAAAGTCTGGTTGTAACTCTTCACAACGTCTGGTTTATCTTGTTCACAGCGTCTGGTTTTTATTCCATTGCAACGTCTGGTTTACTTTGCAATCCAGCGTCTGATTTTCTAATCTACTAGCGTCTGGTTTCATTCTTCTTCTTGTGTTGCGTCTGATATTTCCTTAGCACCACGTCTGGTTCAATAATTCTTTGCAACGTCTGGATCAATCTTTGTTTCATCTGAATTAGCAAGACCAGCGTCTTGTTCATTTTTGTAGCCAACTTCTGGTTCTATTTTGCAATCCAGCGCCTGGTATTTCTAATTTACCATCGTCTGGTTATTTCAACAACTGCTGAATCTAGATTTCTCTGCTTTGCTTGTCATCTTATATCTCACGTTACATCCAACCACTTCCAGATTTCTTCTATGTGAGAAATCTTCCAGATTTCTCTCTTCTGTCGACATTCTCTATATTGAATCACTTCTCCAGTTTCTGCCTTCTTCAATACAACCAGATTTCTCTATTGATAGGCAATGCGACGCACGGCTCTTCATTCAGACTTTTCTTGTTCTCAATTTCATCTCCTGATCAGATTTCTCCTATTCCATTCTTCACAATTCCGTTTCTTCTTCTTCGAACACTTTTCAAAACAGACTTCATAAATTCAACGCCTTCTTCCAGACTTCAACTGTTTCAAGCGGCTGAACAGACTTCGTATTCTAATTCCCTTCTTCACAATCTGTTAAGCATACTGATATTTATTTTGTTTACTTTTCTTCTATCGAAACATACCAGATTTCTTCTATTTGTTGATCTAAATATCTGTACACTACGTAAAGACGTTAGAATCACAGTAACAGGTTTTTTGTAATTCAAAATTCAATCTGGATCTGTTTACACAGATCTATCAATCTCTCCCTTTTTTATTACACAAAACCTCAAATAACAAATGCATGATCTAACAATTCTCTCCCTTTTTGTGGGATGCAAAAAGGGGTAGAAATCTGGTCTTCCCGATGAATTATAAAAGGAAGCTCTCCCTACACTGTCACACCAAAAATCGTGACAGCAGGAATTATTTTTAGATTTGATAATAAAAGAATTTTGGGAAGAACCTTATGCATGATTGTTAATTTTGAAAAGGGAGAAACGAACAAAGACTGATGCACAAACAAATAGCTCAAATTAATAAAGACAAAGAGATAAATAAATTCACTCTCCCTGTCTTTTATAACATAAGCTCAAAGAAACACAAAGCATCAGCAGCTGAAATTTCCGCGTACCAGAAAGTTTTAAAAAAAATATCAGAGCACTTTAAATATTGTTTCAAGTAAGAACATGTGCTATTGAGTCACTCACATATGAAGAACCAGAAAGAAAATGTGACAGCTAAAACTCAGATTTTCTTTCATTTCTCCTATTTCGTCCCATGTGCTAAAATGAGTCACCGAGCCTTGCTCCAGGTGAGCTCATAGCCCAACCGAAATAGGATCTTGGCATCCGCACGGAACTCGCGCATTCCGTGTCAGTTCATCAAGAAAAAATGATATATAAAATCATTTTCACCTGGACTTCATAATATAAGCTTCTCAAAAACATTTAAAATATTTTAAAAACATAGCACATGCGTTTTAAAATAAGTGCTCGTTCAAGAACAACCTGCTCTGATACCACTTGTTGGGACCGAAGGATAGAAAATTAATGCAAAGCGAGCGCTGCTACTGAAAAATAAATATTTTTCGCTGCTTAAAAGGAGCTACAATATCTCACGGTTCTTGAACATAAATCGAGCACCGGAGACAGATCTGGTATGTAATAAAAACATGCGGAAAACTCCAGAAATGAATCCTAATTTTAAAACTCAATGCAAGCAGATTTCTGTTACAGAAATCTGCTACTGTGCGTGTGTGATAACTGTTATGCGATGCTAAAATAAATTGCATATGCGGAAGTAAATAAAAGAATACAATACACTGATATTTGTTTCTGGAAGTTCGGAGCTCAATCTCCTACATCTCCCCTTCTTCCTCCTTGGAAGGTTCCACTAAAAGAAGAGTCACCGAGCCTCGCTCCAGGTGAACTCCAAGCTTCAACAAGTGCACACCAGCCGCAACTGTGTGACTAACTACATACACAGAGTTTAACGTCTTTGTGCTTGGACGGGATCTGATTTTTGTTTGGGTGATTCACTCGCTAAACAATTTCGCACAACTCTCAAAATATGCGAGTGAATCTGTGTGTGTGAGATTTTACAGTGAACGCTCAACTCTCAGAAAAATAAATCTCACACACTGGGAAAATGCTCTTCAATAGCTGATTGAGACTCAGCAGTAGACACTCGTTATGCGCTCCTCTCTAATGGCGGTCTACTGCTTCGTCTTCAATTTTCTTCCCTCTGTATTTTGCACTGTGTTAATTAATCTGTCAAAAACACTTCTCTTCAACAGTGCTTCTTGTATTTATATGGCTGTTTTAATTTCTTCCCGTTAGACACAAGTTTTCTTCTGTTGAAATGTGTTCCTTAAAGTACCGACATTGAATTGTCCTTGTGTCCTTTTCTTTTGCAGGCTTTTTGTCATCTTGTGATTTTGCCTTTTACGTTCCAGCAGCTGGTTGCTCCCACAACTAAATAATTCCAGCTGCTGTTGCTTTATCTTTGAACTATACCAACAACTGATAGCTTTTCCTTAGCGCAACAGCTGCTTCAAACTCTTATTTGCGCTGCAGCTGATTTATACATCTTGTTAGCACAACAGCTGAACCATGTCTTCCAGCAGCTGGTTTGTTCCTGCGTCTGAATATTTTGTGCAATGCAACGACTGATTCTTCCTTCTTTGCTCAACAACTGGTCGAACTATGTAACATCTGTTTTCATTCGCAGTGTCTGAATAATCACTCGTTCTCAGCGCTTCGACTGGTTAGATTTCTTCTGCTGATTTATTGTTCTTCACGACCTCTGCTGATTGATTCATCTGCTGATTACTGTAGCCATCTGCTGAATCTTACTGTACCATCTGCTGATTTAACAACGCAACCTCCAACGACTGAATTCTTCTTCACAACATCCCTATTCCAATTACTGAATTTACTTCTCCTCAACTGCTTAAACATCTTTTCTTTTCCTCTGTTCAGATTGTTCTTTTACGTCTGATTCATTTTTGTTCACAACGTCTGGTTGTAACTCTTCACAACGTCTGGTTTATCTTGTTCACAGCGTCTTGTTTTTATTCCATTGCAACGTCTGGTTTACTTTGCAATCCAGCGTCTGATTTTCTAATCTACCAGCGTCTGGTTTCATTCTTCTTCTTGTGTTGCGTCTGATATTTCCTTTGCACCACGTCTGGTTCAATAATTCTTTGCAACGTCTGGATCAATCTTTGTTTCATCTGAATTAGCAAGACCAGCGTCTGGTTCATTTTTGTAGCCAACGTCTGGTTCTATTTTGCTTTCCAGCGTCTGGTATTTCTAATTTACCATCGTCTAATTTATCAGCGTCTGGCCAGAGATTTATACACTATTATCCCCTCAGATAGCATAGGATATCCACGCATGAGAGCGAGCGGTGAATCCTTGACAATGAAGCATCGACTACTACATGCATTGAGACCTCACCCAATCCCGCCGCCTAATAACCCAAGTGAGTCGGCAAACGGGTCAAAGTGAGGCGCCTATCATGTAGAGTCTCAATGACGTTTAGAGTAGTGAGGACTAATCAGTACAACCAAGACCTCGGACTTATCCACTCGACAAATGGTAACCACTTGGAAAGTCCGAACGAGGGTAGTTCGATAGATCACCAGGTCACTATCCATCTGCATGCTCAGAACATCACAATGTTCTTTACCAATGAAACATGGTACTTCACATCGCAGATGCTAGTCTCAAGCTCGGGCGGCCTTATCCTCATTTTGACGGCCCAATCGACTAGGAACGAATTCAGAATGCACAGTGGCTATTAGATGTGTTTCATGATAGCCATCATATCCACTATCACATCTAACATACACTATGGTGCATTCTAGCTCTTTATCCAACACAATTTTTAACATCATATAACATAATGAAAATAAAGAACGCCATAAATAAATACGTATTTCATAAATAAAGATTGTCATATACAAGAGTATATAAAACCCACACGCCACAAGTTGGCTAGTTGGGCATCTACTCTAACAATCTCCCACTTGCCCTATAGCCAACTACTCATCAAACGCAGTCCCATTGTTTCGCGATGTTTTTCAAACAACGGTCCTGGCAAGGGCTTCGTAAGTGGATCAGCAACGTTGTCCGTAGAGGCGACTCTCTCAACTGCTA
>KV014238.1:69487-80606 GCA_001598015.1 Dorcoceras hygrometricum | reverse complement strand
AATCCCGCCGCCTAATAACCCCAAGTGAGTCGGCAAACGGGTCAAAGTGAGGCGCCTATCATGTAGAGTCTCAATGACGTTTTGAGTAGTGAGGACTAATCAGTACAACCAAGACCTCAGACTTATCCACTCGACAAATGGTAACCACTTGGAAAGTCCGAACGAGGGTAGTTTGATAGATCACCAGGTCACTATCCATCTGCATGCTCAGAACATCACAATGTTCCCTACTAATGAAACATGGTACTTCACATCGCAGATGCTAGTCTCAAGCTCGGGCAGCCTTATCCTCATTTTGACGGTCCAATCGACTAGGAACGAATTCAGAATG
The DNA here is from genome assembly GCA_001598015.1 of Dorcoceras hygrometricum. Classification (NCBI taxonomy): domain Eukaryota; kingdom Viridiplantae; phylum Streptophyta; class Magnoliopsida; order Lamiales; family Gesneriaceae; genus Dorcoceras; species Dorcoceras hygrometricum. The sequence continues at coordinate 80,275 of KV014238.1, read as the reverse complement.
CACAGTGGCTATTAGATGTGTTTCATGATAGCCATCATATCCACTATCACATCTAACATACACTATGGTGCATTCTAGGTCTTTATCCAACACAATTGTTAACATCATATAACATAATGAAAATAAAGAATGCCATAAATAAATGCGTATTTCATAAATAAATATTGTCATATACAAGAGTCTATAAAACCCACACGCCACAAGTTGGCTAGTTGGGCATCTACTCTAACAATTTTAACAACTGCTGAATCCAGATTTCTCTGCTTTGCTTGTCATCTTATATCTCACGTTACATCCAACCACTTCCAGATTTCTTCTATGTGAGAAATCTTCCAGATTTCTCTCTTCTGTCGACATTCTCTATATTGAATCACTTCCCCAGTTTCTTCCTTCTTCAATACAACCAGATTTCTCTGTTGATAGGCAATGCGACGCACGGCTCTTCATTCAGACTTTTCTTGTTCTCAATTTCATCTCCTGATCAGATTTCTCCTATTCCATTCTTCACAATTCCGTTTCTTCTTCTTCGAACACTTTTCAAAACAGACTTCATCAATTCAATGCCTTCTTCCAGACTTCAACTGTTTGAAGCGGCTGAACAGACTTCGTATTCTAATTCCCTTCTTCACAATCTGTTAAGCATACTGATATTTCTTTTGTTTACTTTTCTTCTATCGAAACATACCAGATTTCTTCTATTTGTTGATCTAAATATCTGTACCCTACTTAAAGACGTTAGAATCACAGTAACAGGTTTTGTGTAATTCAAAATTCAATCTGGATCTGTTTACACAGATCTATCATAGACACAGTGTTCATCCTGGTGCACGGAAGATGTACCATGCATTGAAGCCGCACTTCTGGTGGGCTGGTTTGAAGAGCGACGTTGCTGGTTTTGTTGCTCGTTGCTTGAACTGTCAGCAGGTTAAGGCTGAAAGGATGAGACCTGGTGGTCTGTTGCAGAGTTTGGAAGTGCCCCAATGGAATTGGGAGCATATAGCGATGGATTTTGTGACGCATTTGCCTCGTTCCAGTAAAGGTTGCGATGCGATTTGGGTTTTAATCGACAGATTGTCGAAGTATGCGCACTTCATTCCCTATGGTATAACGTTTTCGTTGAAGAAAATGGTGAAACTGTACGTGGATTTTGTGGTTAGATTGCACGGTGTGCCTGTTTCAATCGTTTAGGACCGAGATCCGAGGTTTACTTCCAGGTTTTGGAAGAGTTTGCAAGAAGCTTTGGGTACCAGATTGGCTATGAGTACAGCGTATCACCCCCAAACAGATGGCCAATCTGAGAGAACTATCCAGACGTTGGAGGATATGTTAAGAGCTGTTGTAATGGATTTTGGTGGTAGCTGGCAAGACGCGTTGTCTTTAGTTGAGTTTTCTTACAATAAAAGCTACAAGTGACGATTGGTATGGCGCCGTTCGAGGCTTTGTATGGTAGAAAGTGAAGATCGCCAGTATGTTGGGAAGAAGTGGGGGAGAAGCAGCTGTCTTCCTGATGGATCTGTTTTGACAGATCCTGATTAAGTTTTGAATTACACAAAACCTGTTATTGTGTTTCTAACAATTCCACTTAAGTGTACAGATTCTAGGAACGAAGAAGATGATGAACAGTAACAGAATCTGTCCAGCAGTTGGTTCACAATATAAAGATTCAGCAGTTGGTTTGGTGTTCATGGAATCGGCAGTTGTATTAAGTTTGGAGACGTCCAAAGTTGAATCAGTTGTTCGTAATCAGGCGAAGGCCAAGTTGAACCAGCTGGAGCACAATAAACCAGCTGGAACGATGACAACCAGCTGCAAGTGCTAAAGAGCGAAGTGAACCAGCTGGTACATGTATTGAGAAGTCTGCTGGAGAATTAGATTGAAGAAGAAGATTCCATTTATAAGTATTGTTGACGAATCTGTTAGCAGTAGCGATTATAAGTACTGTTCATGAATCTATTAACAGTCTCTATTCAAGAAGCTAAGAAGAATCGCAAGCTGGAGCTGGAACGATAAATATCAGCTGAAGCGCTAAGTGTAGATGACATCAACAGTGACGTCATCATTCAGCTGGAAGCTAGAGTGATCAGCAGATGAAGAGATATCAGCAGTTGAGTAGATGCACAAGATATGGAATCATCTGTGATGACATCAGCCTTGATGTCATCACAATCAGCAGTTGGCTATCAGCAGATGAAGAGAAACGCAAGAGATGATGCGACGTCGTGCTGAAGAATCAGCAGATGGTTTAGCGTTGATGACGTCATCGGTGACGTCATCACAATCAGCAGATGGTTTGAGAGAGCAGTCGCAAGAATCAGCAGGTAGCTTGTTCATCCAGACGCAAGAGAAGCGACGTCGTAGAGGAGGAAATCCAGTCGCAAGCTACTGTTCATCAGCAAATGATATTTGGAGATAGCGATAGCAAAACGATGTCGTTTACATAAGTTGATACGACAGCGTTTTTCTCTCACGCTAAAGATTCAGCAGGAAGACTTTGCGTTGATAATTCAGCAGTCGCAAGATACAGTGGATCCAGTCGCAACGCAAAGATTTCCAGACGCAGTGTTTGAGTACCCAGACGCAAGAAGATGAATCTATTGTTGTTGAAGAAGATTCAGGCAAAGCAATTGATAAACCAGACGCAAGCAACAGCAGCATCCAGTCGTGAGCTACAATGAATCAGCTGTTGCTATATATATCCAGTCGCAAGCTACAGTGGATCCAGTCGCGAGCTTCAGTGTTATTGTATATCCAGTCGACTTGGTACCCAGACGCAAGAAAAGAAGAAGTAGCGAAGCGTTGCATTCAGTCGCAAGATAATGTACCAGTCGCAAGCTACAGTGTTTTGCATCCAGTCGACAAAGATATCAGCAGAAGATGAATTCAGTCGTTGTGATAAATTAGCAGCGAAGCAGTTGACGATTTACGAGAGTTGGATGTCAACTGCTGAGCTCAATTCAAATGGCGAAAACGACAAGAAGCCTGCAAAATAAAAGGACACAAGTACTGTTCCCCTGTCGGTACTTTACAGAACACTTTTGAACGGGAAGAATTTTGTGTCCAACGTGATTAATGTCTACAGAGGCTATATATGCGAAGGCAGCGCCATTGAAGAAGGTTGACGAGTTCAGGACGAGAGACTACGTTGGTGCAACTACAGTACTGTGCCCGAAATACATTGATTACACAGTGCACCAGCAGAGGGAAAATGAAAAGAAAGACGAAGCAATCGACCACCATTAGAGAGGAGCTTTCACGAGAGTCGATTGCTGAGTCTATATTAGCTTGTTAGAGCATTTCCCTAGTGTGTGAGAAAAACAGAGAGTTGAGAGCTTCATTGTATCAATCTCACACACCGAGATTCATTCACATCTATTTGTGAATGAATCTCGAAATCATTTCACAGTTCCCGTCCAAGCACGATGACGTAAAACTCATGTGTATGTAGTTAGTCACACAGTTGAGGCTGTTGTGCATTTGTGGAGTCTAGGAGTTCTCACAGCTGCTGGTTGTGGGATTGGGTCTGTACACAAGTTGTAAGATCAAATCTTCTAGTAGTGGATCCTTCCGAGGTGGAAGAAGGGGAGATGTAGGACATTGAGGTCCGAACTTCCGAGCAGGTTGTTCTTGAACGAGCAATAATTTTTAAAACACATGTGCTATGTTTTAAATGTTTTAAATATTTTTGAGAAGCTTGTGTATGAAGGCCAGATTTGTTTTAATATAGAACCGGTTTTTCGCTTGATGAACTGTCGGGATGCGCGAGTCTCGGGCAGATGCCAAGCTTCTATTTTCGTTGTGCTGTAAGATCACTTGGAGCGAGGCTCAGTGACAAGCACATGGGGCGAGATAGAAGAAGGAAAAATCTGAGCTTTTATCTGTACTAGTTCTTCATACATTTGAGTAACTCAGTAGCATGTGTTCATTTGAAATATTTCGATGCTCTGATTTGAGTTTTAAATGTTCTGTTTTGCGGACTGTCAGCTGATGCAAAATTTTTGCTTTTAAAAATGATTTGAGCTCATGTTATAAAAGACAGGGAGAGTGGCGTCACTGTCTTTGTTAATTTGAGTTATGCATCAGCTCCTGTTTTCAAAATCATATATTGTTGCATACGGTGCTTCCCAAATGTTGTTTTGTTTTTCAAAATTAAAACTCCTGCTGTTACGTTGCTTTTGTTGTAACAGTGTAGGGAGAGTTTTATTTTTAAATAGAGGGAAGACCAGCAGTTCACTTTCTTTTTGATTCCCACAAAAAGGGAGAGAATTGTTAGAACATGCATCGTTTAATTAAGGTTTTGTGTAAATCAAAAGGGAGAGATTGATGGATCTGTTTTGACAGATCCTGATTAAGTTTTGAATTACACAAAACCTGTTATTGTGTTTCTAACAATTCCACTTAAGTGTACTGATTCTAGGAACGAAGAAGATGATGAACAGTAACAGAATCTGTCCAGCAGTTGGTTCACAATATAAAGATTCAGCAGTTGGTTTGGTGTTCATGGAATCGGCAGCTGGATTAAGTTTGGAGACGTCCAAAGTTGAATCAGCTGTTCGTAATCAGGCGAAGGCCAAGTTGAACCAGCTGGAGCACAATAAACCAGCTGGAACGATGACAACCAGCTGCAAGTGCTAAAGAGCGAAGTGAACCAGCTGGTACATGTATTGAGAAGTCTGCTGGAGAATTAGATTGAAGAAGAAGATTCCATTTATAAGTATTGTTGACGAATCTGTTAGAAGTAGCGATTATAAGTACTGTTGATGAATCTATTAACAGTCGCTATTCAAGAAGCTAAGAAGAATCGCAAGCTGGAGCTGGAACGATAAAGATCAGCTGGAGCGCTAAGTGTAGATGACATCAACAGTGACGTCATCATTCAGCTGGAAGCTACAGTGATCAGCAGATGAAGAGATATCAGCAGTTGAGTAGATGCACAAGATATGGAATCAGTTGTGATGACATCAGCCTTGATGTCATCACAATCAGCAGTAATGTTTTTACACTTCAGCAGTTGAGTAGATGCAACAAGATATGGAATCAGTTGTGATGACATCAGCCTTGATGTCATCACAATCAGCAGTAATGTTTTTACACTTACTGTATCAGCAGTTGTGACTATATACGTTTGGCGCGAAGTTATCTATTTTTGTACCTTATTTGATTAAATCTTTGGAAAATGTTTTACACCGTACGTTCAAAACTTTTTGAAAATTTTTCAAATCTTTTTCAAAACAGTACGCGCTAACGGATGGTTGACACGTGTCTTACCATGCAAACAGTCACATCAACATTTTCTCTCTCCAAAAACTTTTCGTATTCCTTATATACTACGCGCTTACTGTTTATCTCTTTTACGCTACACATTTGCTCTCTCTCGCATATCTCTATTGTTCTTTCTCTTGCAAAGCTTTTACAGGCGTTATTTTCCTATCATCTACGATTAGCAATGGCCGCCTCTTTCTACAGCAACTCTGTTCATGTCGACTTCGACTACGTTCTGAAAATGGATGAAACAGGGATGGTATCGATGTTTCAGGCCCTTGTTGCTTCTGGATTACAGGGATTTTTGGGCTGTACTGCGGTGGTGTATGAGGAAGCCCTTGTTGAGTTCTTTGCTAATGGGCGTGTGCGAGACGGATTGGTGGTTAGCTCAGTGGATGGGGTTATCGTAGAGATTTCGGAGAAACTGTTTGCAGAGACATTTTGATCTTCCTGTTGTGGGTTTGGCAGATGTTTCTGAGATGCCTTGTGAGGATTGAGAATTTGGATTAGTGATTAATTGATTTGATTTGGGAATTAATCACGTAGATTTTGAAGTCCCTGCTGATTTTGAGCGTTGCGTTAATTTTTGGGAAATTCAATCGTAGCGATTTTTGGTGCAAAGCTGTTAATAGCACGCTACTGTAGCGGAGTCAACGCAGGTCAACCTTACTGTAGCTTGCTGCTGGTGAAATTGGAATCAGCAGAGATGACATCAGCGTGACGCAAGGAGAGCTGCTGGTTTTGGTTTCGGAGTTTGTAGTTGCTGCTGGCAGATGTTGCGCTTAGCGTGAGATTGAACGAGGAAGTGACACGTGTTAGTCAACATTTTGGAGTGTTGACTATTGAATTCAGCAGTTGCGCTTGTGAACAGTGATCAGCTGATGGTTTGTGGAATCAGTCGCAAGAGCTGTCGACAGATATGGTGACGTAGGCGTGACGTATTCCTTGCTGCTGGTAGTAGATCGCGTTGTGTTGGTTGCTGCTGACCAGCAGGCGCGCAAATACTATAATGTTGAGAAGTGACGTCGTTTGGATTAGTAGATGCGTCGTCGTTTTGAGTGATTTCTCGCGACCAGCAGATGGATTGTTTTGAAGAGCGAGAGCTGTTACCAGCTCTTGGTAGTTTTGTTTGCGAGAGCTGTTGTCAGCTGGTGTTTGCTACGGCGTCGTTTTGATAAGTGGGAACGGTGTCGTTTTGAAGTGTTTTCGTGCGATTGTTTGTGTAGTCGTTGCTGCTGAACTTAGCGAAAGAAATGAGGTATCTGCTGGAAGATCTCTACTGTTCAGTCGACTGAATATTGGTGTTCAGTAGACGTTGATTTGGGGAGATTATATATAGAAGTGTTGTTCGACACTTAGAATTATTTTTGAGCCAGATATTTCTTATCTCTTCTTCTCCAAACCCTCGTCGAGCTACTATTCACCGTGATTTTCCACCGCCGATTCCCATCGCATCCAGCCTCTGTTTTTGGAAATCTTAGTGGCGCTGGATTCCCCTTGCTTAGCTCTTTCGTTTGCTACCCATTTGAGACGTTGTATTTGCATTGGAAGTGGAAAAGCAAAGCTGTTGGAGTTCGAAGCTTTTGAGAAAAGTCTGTACGTGAGTTCTTCTGCTAGCGTGAGCTTTTGGGTGAGCATTCCTGATAAGATTGAGCTCTGTTCTTGTAGCTAATGCCTGCATAGAAGTGTAGGAATTGAATTAGACTTCTGGCCGTAGGATTAGCGTATTTATGATGAGATTGAGCTAAGATATTAGCTATGTTGTAACAGATTTCAACTTCCAGGAAGTTCCTGCTGCGTGATTTGAGCCAGGAGAAATCTGTTAGGTAAATTGAAGAAGAAAGGTACGATTGAGCAGCCCTTAGCAGCTTTGAGCGTGAACTTGTCTATATTTCAATGTTGTGAAGCCCGAGACCTTGCTGCTATGTGTTTACGTGGAACAGTTTGATGAATTGCTTGAGCTATACATTCTGTTTGCACGTATTATGAATTGTATGCATTAAGCATTGATATTGAATGGCATTCATGCATACATCTTGAGCCTGAATTGATAGATTGATTTGATTACCTGATTGGGTGCCACGTTGTGACTGGCCGACTGTTCAGTCGTGCCCGAAAAGTCCAACGCTATCGTCGGAGTGGTGACTACCGGATTCGAGTGTCTACCACCGAGCTGTGATGGGCTGACGGGCCCCGATGGTCACGGACCGATGATTTCCATCGGCTGATTGGCTGTGTGTGGTATAGAGGCTTGATTTGAGTTGCCAGTTGATAGACTGGTCTAGCTATCCGATTTCTTGATAGCCCTCATGCATTCATAGCATTGATTTATAGCATGTTGCATGTTTATCTGCTTTGATAGCTCTTCGTACTGAGGCTTGACCTCGTACTTCCTTTCTTGCTTTTGTTGTTTGGGTCTGTGTTACCCATTTGCAGGAGTTTCAGGTAACCTAGCTGGGCAGAGTGGAAGTTCAACTGGTCGATCCCCGCGTCCCTGAGTCCCAGTCTATTTATGATATGTATTAAACCGGGGGATGCCCCGTGTTATCGTGTATTTGGGGATCTGTATTTTGAATTGATTTTATGTGGTTACTTGTTGTATGAGTTTGAGTTAACTCATATTTTGAGTATGGAATATTTTGAATGAATGATTTTGAAGTTCAGGCCCATTGTATTTCGAAAAAAATTTTTAAGCCCTGATTTTAAGCTTCCGTGTTTATGCGCTTATTATGTGTTAATTGTTAGTATTTAGCACGGGGCCTGACATTTTTGGTATCAGAGCTTAAACTGGGATAAGCTCGATTTCTTTTGATCACACTCGAGTCTAGGCACAGAGTTTTGATTTGATTTTGATTGCCTCTGTGACTTATGTGATCTATTATCTGTCTTGTTATTATATCTGCTGTGAGATCTGACCTCTAGGCTTGTTAGATGCCGCCGAGACGAGGAGGAGGTAGGAGGACTAGACGTTCTGAGGAGGAGTCTAGAGCCGGTAGTGATGATGACGCTCAGGTAGAGGACGTCACTAGGCAGATAGGTGGAATGGAGTTAGTCTTAGCCCGATTTCAGCGGACGAACCCACCGACGTTGGCCGGTACTGAGGGTGGCGCTAGGGCTGAGGCGTGGCTTGTTCAGATGGAGGAGCTATTTGATACCCTGGAGTACGCCCCAGAAAAGAGACTGAAGTTGGCAGTGCTGCAGCTGCGAGATGATGCGCAGCGCTGGTGGAGGAGTACATCTAGGATGCTTCGAGATAGTGGGACGATGCTCACTTGGGATATTTTCTGTGAGGCTTTTCGACGTGAATACACTCCAGAGTCCTACTTCGCTAGCCGAGAGCGTGAGTTTGATAATTTGAAGCAAGGTGATATGCGTGTGGCCGAGTATGCGAGGCGGTTTTCTGCGCTTCTAGTGTACATGCCAGCTGTGGCGAACCAAGAGCGAACGAAGAGGAACAAGTTCTTGAAAGGGTTGAGACCTGATCTTTATCGAATGGTGCTGTCTGGGTCCCCGGAGACTTTTATGGAAGCTGTGAACAATGCAGTTGATATCGAGGAGAGTTTGATGGATCCTGAGGCTCCAGTGCATCAGACGACCGTGCGTGCTTCTCAGCCAGCTCAGGCGGTGTCGCAATCGTATCAGTCTCCTCAGGGGTCACGGCAGTCGAGTCGCCAGCAGTTAGACCTAGAGGGAAGCAGTTCAAGAAGAAGAGCCATTCGAGTTCTTCTAGTTCCGTGAGCTCTGGTTCTGGCAGTGGTTCTGGTAGCGGTTCTGGAGGCGGATTCTGTAGCCAGTGCGGAGGGAGACATGAGACTTCGTAGTGTCGAGGAGTCCGAGGACTCTGCCATCTTTGTGGTCAGCCGGGACACTTCGCTAGAGCGTGTCCTTCGATTGGAGGGCGGTCTACTGGTCAGTCGCAGCAGGGTTCCGCTAGTGGTTCTTCTCAGCGACAGCAACCTTTTGTTCAGTCCCAGCGATCTGGTTTTCAGCCTCGTGAGCCGTCACGTTTTGGAGGACCTTCCCGACCCCCGTTTCAGATTCCCCAGCATGCGCAGGCGAACGCCTTGACAGGAGATCAGGCTGAGGAGACTCCGGGCATGGTGATTAGAGTTACATACTCTATTTATGATTATCCTGCGAGAGTTTTGTTTGACACTGGTGCATCACACTCTTTCATATCTGAGATATTTGTGTTTGAGCGTGGGTTGAGTTCTTCCCCACTGTGTGATGTTGTTTCTGTGTCTACTCCTGCTGGTGTGAACCTGTGGTCCCGAGAGATAGTAGTAGATTGCCTGATTAGGTTTGATGAACATGTGTTGGTGACCAATTTGATTGTGTTGGGGATTAGAGATTTCGACTGTATTTTGGGAATGGACGTGTTATCTAGCTATAGGGCTACCGTCGATTGCTTCCATGGTGTGGTTAGATTTTGCCCTGATACGGGTGAGAGGTGGGATTTCTACGGCACGGATTCAAGGTCAAAGATTCCCCTAGTGTCCGCTATGGAGATGTTTAGCCTGATATCGCTAGGTAATGCGGGATTCATGATCTATGCACTTGATAGTTCCCAGGAGCAGCGATTAGAGTTGCGCGACATCCCCGTTGTTCGAGAGTTTCTCGACGTGTTTCCACATGAGATTCCTGGATTCCCTCCTCGTCGTGAGATCGATTGAGTTGGTGCCTGGTACCGCCCCGATTTCTAGAGCTCATTACCGGTTGGCGCCCGCAGAGTTGAAAGAGCTAAAGGAACAGTTGAGCGATCTCTTAGAGATAGGCTTCATCAGACCGAGCATGTCGCCTTGGGGAGCTCCGATTCTGTTTGTGAAAAAGAAAGATGGCACTATGAGGATGTGTGTGGATTTTAGACAGTTGAATAAAGCAACAGTGAAGAACAAGTATCCTTTGCCAAGGATTGACGACTTGTTTGATCAGTTGCAGGGATCGGTGGTTTACTCGAAGATCGATTTGCGCTCTGGTTATCACCAGTTGCGAATTAGAGACGCTGACGTTGCGAAGACAACCTTCCGGACTCGATATGGGCATTTTGAGTTTCTTGTCATGCCGTTTGGATTGACGAATGCCCCCGCTGTCTTTATGGATTTGATGAATCGCGTCTTCAGCGAGTATATCGATCGGTTCGTAATCGTCTTCATAGATGACATCTTGGTGTACTCGAGGAGCAAGAGAGAGCACAAGGAGCATTTGAGACTTGTATTGCAGAGATTGAGAGACTCGCAACTCTATGCCAAATTCAGCAAGTGCGAGTTTTGGCTCGACGGGATTATCTTTTTGGGTCACGTGATTTCGGCACAAGGAATTTCTGTAGATCCGAGAAAGGTCGAAGTAGTGCTTAACTGGGAGAGACCTCGAAACGTTTCAGAGATCCGTAGTTTCTTGGGGTTGGCCGGCTACTATAGGCGTTTCATTGAGAAGTTTTCTTCGATAGCCAGACCTATGACGCAGTTGACTCAGAAAGATAAGAGATTTGTATGGACTGATGAGTGCGAGTACAGTTTTCAGACGCTGAAG